>VWZN01016356.1:489952-517714 GCA_013396955.1 Regulus satrapa | reverse complement strand
CGGGGCCGGGGCGGCCGGGCCGGGGCAGCCGGGGATGCGGGCCGGGGGCGGCCCGAGAAGCCGGAGGGGCTCTGCCCGGGCAGGGGCTCTGCGCGGCGTGAGGGGGCAGCAGGAAGGGCCGGGCTGCCCTGTGGGAAGGAGGAGCGGATAAACCCTCCTGGGCTTTAGGGAATCGCTGTGGCAGCTGCCCCGGGCTCGGTGTGCGGGGAGGGTGCCCGTGCCAGCCGTGTTTTGATGTTCAGGACGTGCAGCAGTTCCTCCTCCCGTTGCTGTAACCGAGCTCTGCTCGTGTGCTGCCGAGGACGTCCCGTGTCTTTTTGTCCGATAACGCTTAAAGAATGCTGGAATTGATCCAAAATTCCGGCGTTGTTTTGCATACTAATGAAAGCAGTAACAGGAGTTTGCTTTCAGTGTTCAGTCCAGTCACTTCGCTGTCGTTATCTTCTTTAGTTGGCATTAATCATCTGAAGTTTAACTTTCCACTTCTAAAAGTCTCCAGAGCTCGCTCTTGCTCTCTCACAGTCTTTTCTCTTGCACCTTTGCTATACAGAAGCAGCTCCTGCTGCCTTTTAAAGATTTAAAAAATTTTATAGTTGCTCACGTCTTTCCCAAATACTTATTGAGTTCTCTCTGTAATAAATAAACGCAAGTTGCTGGCTGTTTCGTCCACCAAAAAGAGGGGTGTTTTTTGCTTGTTTGTTTTAAGAAAACTTGATTATTTCTGTTTGAATGCTATTAAAAAAAAACAAACAAACAAAAAACCAAACAAAAAAACAAAACAAAAAAAAAACCCAAAAAAACCACCCCAAAACAGAAAAAAAAAAAGCCAGGACATATTTTTTATTGTGTCCAAGTGAAGGTACTTAGGGAGAGATCTGGTGAAGTTTGAGCCACCTCCCTTATTACACGGGAAGATGTTCTGTGTAAATAGATGTAGCAGAAGTTCCAGTGCTGTCCTTCTCTCACCTGAAAGTAAAAGTAGCTCTTTTATTATGCGTAGCTCTCCCTTCTTCACACGCACTCGTAACACTTCTGTCCCTTTATAATTGCACAGGCAATGGAACCAAGTGCGAATCTTTGTGAAATGGGCCTCAACCATAGGTATGAAATCTAACTTTAGCTACTAGCTTAAATTGCTATGTAGTGTGGATGCTTTTAGAGTATTATTTGCTGAAAGACTGCAGTGTTTTAAAATAAATATTCTGTATCTTCACATTTTTGAAAACAGGAACCTGTAGGTGGTCTAACAGAAATAATCTTTAATATTTAAACAACATTTTGTATAATTTTATCATATTTATGCATATGGAAATTAATGAAAACTATTCAACTTTGGTGATGTTTTCCTCTGAGTCCTTTTCTGATACAAATGTCGCAAAATCTGTGAGAATTGTTTTATAGGCATAATGGTGTTTAAACAATATATGAAGGAGAGTAGAGTGATTTAGCAAGGGGTTTAAACTCGCTTTGTGGTCATGTTATCTAAAAAGCTATGTTTGAGGATTCAGAGATGTATTTTCATTTTGTTTAGTTTTAAACTATTTCGTTCTCACTGAGAAGTCTCGGTCAGTGCTGGCCTTACTCTTCTATCAAGTTGCGGGAGCTAGCATGACAGTTTCTAGAAGTTTGTCAGTCATTGTTTAAAAAAAAAACCCCAAAAGTTGATACCTTGTTATTTCTTTGTCACTTGTATCAAGGGGGAGGGGAGCTCTTCCTATGTGAATCACTTCTGTTTCTGAGAGACACCACACGGCTGGGATTGTTACCTAGTTAGTCCCGAAGGCACACAACACAACTATAAGCATCAGTTGTTATGTCGAAGTGGGTTTTTTTAGGGTTAGGATATATTTTTTGAGTTCTAAAAAAGGAAAAAAAATGGCTTTAGTGCACTTCTGCATAAGAACTCTGAGTTAAAAATTCAAAGAGCAGCTTGGAAATGCTTTTGGGTGAAGCATGCCTTTTTCATTATAGAAGAAATGCGTAAACTTTATAAATAACGTAAAAGAAACCAGAATTTAAAAATCACTTTGTTTCCAGGAATGTTTTTGTGGCTTGGTTTCTCACTGTGCTTCATCCTTTCGAACAGGAGGTCACAGCATAGGGAAGATCCTTATTGCAAACCGAGGAGAAATCGCCTGCAGGGTGATGCGAACAGCCAAGAAAATGGGGGTGAAGTCTGTGGCAGTTTATAGTGAAGCAGACAGGAACTCCATGCACGTAGCAATGGTGAAGTACATTCATTAATTTTGTGGCTGATGTTCATTCGTAACAGTATTTTTCACTGATAAGTTCCATGTGTAAAGCAGATTTGGGTGCTGGTGCAAAGTTGATTTTTCACTTCTGTAGACCTACTGCCAAGTTTTCCTTGAATGGATGGAAAGTTTGCCCGGTCTGTGTCTCAACACCTGACAGCTTTACAGCAAGTGCATTCAAGTTTGGCTCTCTGACCTGGGTTAGAGAATGGACTGTGATTTTGGGGAAAAAGTCAGAATTTGTTTTACCTGGTTGAGCTTCTCCATGAGGAAAGGCAGTAATTTAAACAGCAATCTGCTAAGTGGTATAATTAGCTCAGGAACTGATTTAAATTTGCTACTGAACAGTCTCTATTGCATGTATTTTTTGTGAAACAGGCAGATGAAGCCTATTGCATCGGACCACCACCCTCACAGCAGAGTTACTTGGCCATGGAGAAAATACTGCAGGTGGCCAAGGTCTCAGCAGCACAGGTAAGGAGATCAGGGCCTTACATTTTCTGTTGCTTCCATGTCTTTAGGTCTTTAAAAAGCTCATCTTGCTTTTCCTTAATGATCTATGAAGTTTCTGAGCTTTCTAAACGAAACTGATACAAAAAAATAGGTGGGTAATATTATTCTGTTTTAGGCTATTCATCCAGGTTATGGTTTCCTCTCGGAAAACACAGAGTTTGCAGAGCTGTGTAAGCAACAGGGAATCATCTTCATAGGTCCTCCTTCATCTGCTATCAGAGATATGGGTATTAAAAGGTATCTGTTTCTGATTTGTTACTTGGTTTTGCAGTTTGCAGCTTGGCAAAGCTGATTTTGTTAACAAATGATCTGTAATTGTTTTATTCTGTCAATTTGCATGGTGTTTTTACAGTTTTATTCAAAGGAATAAACACCCAGCTAATAGATTTGTATAGAGATACAGATGGTCGAGATTGTTCAGTTATTGGGGTTTTAGTAATTAAATAAGTAATGATTCTACTTTTCCAGGATTGAAGCATGGCAGTGTAATATAGGTAAAGGTTCAGCAGTCAGATTGGATGGGTCAAAAGAGCAGTGGAAAAGAAGCACCAAATTATCAGGGTTATTGTGGCTCATGTAAAATGATAAGCTCAGTTCATCATGGAGGATCTTATTCTTAGCTACTTAGATCAAAGAAAGACTTTTAAGGTATGAAGTATAAATCAAGAATATGGAAATAAAGGTACTACTGACACAGGAACTATATAATAGTAGTTAGAGAGAATTAACTCTTTTATCACCTCGTAATGTGAGAGAAAATTGCCTCAGTAATTTAACAAGCTTTGCATGCATTTTGGAAATTAGAATTGTTAGCTTTTTTTTTTGTGGTAGTGCAAAGTTTCGCCTTTGTACAACTTTAGATATCATAGGATACAGTGTTGTGATTTGAAAATGTAAGATTTGGGCATCTATAATGTGGAAAAACCGATCAAACTAAAGTGTAATCCTGCTAGGAGAAACAGAAATCTTTGTTTGAAGCATGTGCTGAATTACAGTCCAGCCCTGTGTAAGCCACCTGTGCAAGTAGTCCTGTTGAGGTCTCCTGTGGAACTGTTTTCATGGAGACAATTAACATTGGGAACATTAGACAGGTTGGAGCTTTAAGTAAGAAAAGAAAATATGATTATTATTCTAAATACAAAACTGTTCTGTCAAAGCACTTCCAAAGCTATAATGTCTGCTGCTGGCGTTCCTGTTGTTGAAGGTTATCATGGAGAAGATCAGTCTGATGAGTGTCTAAAGGAACATGCCAGGAGAATTGGATACCCAGTGATGATTAAAGCTGTCCGTGGGGGTGGAGGAAAGGTAAGGAGCTCACCTGTTCATCATGCCAAGTTACCATCTCTCGGGGTCTGTAACTCTGTTCTAAAAGAAAACATCCACTGGAAAAGTATTTTTTGTTAAAATTTACTACTAGTGACCAGTCTAGCACTGTGAAATCTCATTTCCCTTGATATGCAGAAGATGAGTGGCTGGAATAACCCGCAAGGGGTTTGTTTATTTCAGTGGATCTCCAGTAATTCACATAAGCAGAAAAGCTGTGCTATGAATTTGTGCAAAATGAAGTGATTTAAAATAGTTACTCTGTGATAGCTTCTATGACTTCTTTTGCTAACAGTTTTAAATGTTGCATAAGAAATAATTAGAAATACCATTTTGTGTCCAGATGCTTTTTAATGAGTGGTGAACGCCCGGTCTAAATCAGATTTTGCTCTGAAATAGATGTCTATAAAAATTACACGTAGAAAACTTTCATTTTTTTCCAAAATAGCTAGATTTGTTTTCTAAAAAATAAGTTTTTCTCTGCCAACCTTGGAAAATTTCTATTATATTTGTAGACAAAATTGATTTTTGTGCTCACTCATATCAGTGGAATGATAGAATCTATTTTTTCCTCTTCTTATGGCACTTTCAGTGGGACTTAGTAGGATTATCTTACTAGAAGGTGATACACAATTCTGCTAAGATTTATTAAAGGAAGAAAAAAAGTTATTTTTAAGTTCATTTCTCACTCCGTGTGTGCAGCAAGGTATTTAATTGTGTGCTTTTTTTTTAGACATTTAGATCAGCTTTTTTCCTGTATTTTAGGGCATGAGGATTGCTCATTCAGAAAAGGAATTTCTGGACCAACTGGAATCGGCAAGGAGAGAAGCAAAAAAGTCTTTTAATGATGATGCAATGCTGATTGAGAAATTTGTAGATAATCCAAGGTAAGAAATAGGTGCTTCAATATAAACACTGTAATGTTTATTCTCCTGTTAAATAAACATTACTAACTGAGTTGTAGGATTAAAATTGGTTTTGTATGTCTGATTTGCACTATGAAAGTTGTTAATTTGGTCAAAATTGTTTATTGTTTATTGAATTTCTTGCACTGGCTTTGTTTTGAATGACAGGAATTAAAATGCTGCTGCTTGGGAGACATGGCAGTGAGTGAGCTTTCTAAAATTGATTTACATCCAGGAAAAGAATCACTCTAATATTTAAACTACAGAGCTTAGTCAAGCTGTGATGGTGTTTCTGCTGCCCTCGAGTGTCCTCAGCCAGATTTAATCTTCCTCTGTTTCAATATTTCAAACAGAAGTGAGAGTCTTTAGCTCATGATTGGCCTGTAAAACTGAACCAATTTATTTTTTATAAAGAACATCTCACAGAGGTCTGTTTTATACTCTTGTGCTTTGCATCTGTGTTTCCTTGAAGCATCGTTCTAGGGAAAGTATTTATTCCAAAGAAATTGAGGGTCTGCTTATGCTGTCAGGTGGGCATGAGAAAAAACTGATTTTTGGGGAATTTCTTTTTTTTAGGGTCAGGGGTTTGTCAGAATGGTGATGTATTTTTATTAGTTTTATGCACAGAATAAAATTCTGCCACCTAATAGTTTTCCTTTGAAGTGGTGTTTTGAAGTGAACAGTGTTATTCCTGAGCCAGGGCTGCTGCTGGCTTTTGTTAATTGCTGCACAGGGAGTTATGAGGGAAATAATCATTATAAAATTAATAGTGAAGCGGTTTTACTTTTATTATAGAACTAAGAAAGAGGTAGCAGCCTTCAGATATGTGTCTTGCTTATCCTACAGTAATGAGATTTCACTGAGTAGTTGATATTAGGAATCCTCTTTCATTTAGAAAATTGAGTAACTCTGCTGTGTAATAGCAGCCCTTACTTCTACATTTTAGCATTTATTTAAGGGCAGACACTTAAACTTATGAGAAATTCTTCTGAAATGTACAAATTTGAAGTCTGTTTGGGGCATTAAAATACATTAAAACATTTATTTTTATGGAACAGGCATGTTGAAGTCCAGGTATTTGGTGACCAGCATGGCAATGCAGTGTATTTGTTTGAAAGAGACTGCAGTGTGCAAAGGAGGCATCAGAAAATCATTGAAGAGGCACCAGGGGTGAGCAGAAAATTATTAATATTTTTTATGAACTGACATGTTTTTATAGTAATTGCTATCCCTCATTGACTGTAAGTAAAACCCAATAATTTATTTGTAAGTCTCAGACCTGTTTTAGTTTTGCTGCAGAAGATGTTCTAATTGAAAAAACACTACATTCTTTAGGAAAATGAATTCTCTAAGAAATATTCTGTAGATTTCAAGTATAACACAGATCAGGGTTTCACTGCAGTTGTTAAATACTGTTAAATATTCATACATAGTTTAGTATCGCCAAACTTAACAATAGTTTGTAATTTTATTATCATTAATATTCTTTCCAGCCAGGAATTAGCCCAGAGGTTCGAAGGAGACTTGGAGAAGCTGCTGTGAAAGCAGCTAAAGCAGTGAATTATGTGGGAGCAGGTAAGTCTGGGGAGGTGCAACTTTTAACTTAATGAGACTTTTTAAGTCTTAAGCAAATGGCATCTGATTGTTTGTGAGTGTGACGCACATCCCTCACATTTTTGAGGTTTAAGCAAGTAATCATGTAGTTAATTCTGATGCAATTACAGATTGAAATTAGCATACCTGAGCTCAAGACCAGTGGCAGCTGAAGGATAGAAAGAAAAAATTTCAGAGCAGATAATTTGATCAACTCAACTGTTGTTGGAAAGTGAGCACTATGAATTAGTAAGTTTGAGCTGGGCAAGGGGAAGATAATTTCTCTTTTAGCATACAAAGGGTAATACTTTATATGCAAACAGTAAAGTCTTTAAAAGAAAAACACAACTCACTGTAAAGTCCACACCATTTCTCAGATGAAAATTACCTCCTAAAATGATTTGTAACTTTGTTTTCTCACTGCTTACTTGGGATATTTATTTTTTGAAAATGCATGCCCTATGAATATTCAGAATACTTTCAAACAGTCTTGATGCACTTTTTAAAGTGCTAATGAAATGCAGCTCTTACTGTAGACAATGACTACTAAACAACACAGGTTATATATATGTACAAGGAAACAACCTTCTGTTTTCAGGCCTCAATTTTGTGACCCTTTAAGATTATTTGTATAAAATTTAATGAATTTCGCGTGTCTGATTTAGAAATAATAGGCTTGGTGTAGTTGAATTAAGTCTCTTGGGTGTCTTTTCCATAAATGTACACCTAAGATGCTCTTTGGTGAGGTGTCCTTTTGTTAAATATTTCAGGAACAGTTGAATTTATTATGGACTCCCAACATAATTTTTACTTCATGGAGATGAATACCAGGCTGCAAGTTGAGCACCCAGTTACAGAGATGATCACTGGAACAGACTTGGTGGAATGGCAGCTCAGGGTGAGTGTTAATTGATTTTACATGTGGGGTTCCTCCTGAGTGCTCTGTGACACTGCCTGTGAGAGGCCAGATGGGTTTCCAGATCCTCATCTGCTCAGCTGACAGGCTAGAGTTTCCTTTGCTCCACAGGAACATCTCACATTGCTGTTTTGGATGTAGAGCATTGTGTAGGTGCTATGAATTTTAACCAGTCCTCTCCCAGCTGTGTATTTAGAGACATTAGAGACAATGTGGGAAGTGGGAGGGAGTAGGAGCCTGATCTTTCCCTTGCTATGCTGAAAGGTTTCTAAAACTCTAATTGAAATGTATCTGTGGCCCAAAAATCATTCTTGCATTAGGCAGTAGGAGGAAAAAAACCCCTATGTCTGGTGTTATCAGTATAGCCACATTCTGAAATAAATGTACAGTGGGGTGCACTGGGGATTTCCTCACACACCCGGTTTTCAGAGATTATTCACATGTTCAGATGATCAGAGGAAGTTTTGGGTATTAGGGAACTTGAAATAAAACCCAATTCTGTTTGAAGAAATTCAAAAGTGAGGACAGCAGCTTAAGTAGTGTGAGATTAGGGGTGGGGAAGTATTTAATCAGAAAGAAAATTAAAATGGCAAATGCTGATGCAAAAAGAGGGAACATTTGTCTTCCTTATCTGGGCATGGAAATTGAGAATTGAATCCTGAGTTAGAACAGGGATCAAACAACACTGGAAGAAATAGAGAGGGAAGGTGGACAGGTTCAGTGGTCATGGCACTGTTTTTCTCCTTGTGCTTTTAAAAATATGCTTCCCAGTTCATGTTTAGAAGAAAGACAGTTAGTATTTCATATATCAGCACTCCAGAATATTGATCCTGCATTAAAGAAAACCCCTATTGTTTTCAGGTTGCAGCAGGAGAGAAGATTCCTCTAAAGCAGGAAGAGATCCTGCTCCAGGGCCATGCATTTGAAGCTAGAATATATGCTGAAGACCCCAATAATAACTTTATGCCAGGAGCTGGGCCCCTGCTGCATTTATCCACGCCCCCAGCAGATCGTTTCACCAGGATAGAGACCGGAGTCAGGCAAGGTAAAACTGAAGGCAGTGATGGAAGAAGAAATAATTAACATCAAGAGCTTGTCTTTGTAAGCATTTTCCTCTTTGGCCTAAATAAGTTTGTCTTAAAGAGTGTTGTTATGAAGACAAATCCCTACAGAATTATTCTTCCTTATGGTTTTCCGTGTACTTTTGGTTAATCACTGAATGTTTTATTTGCCTCCTTTTTACCTGTACCCACATGGATGTCCACTGGCTTACGGTGGTGTTATTTTCCTCACTGCTTAGCAATCCTGCATTCTGATTGCAATAAAGAAAATTAAATCTGAGTAATGTTACCTCCCCAGAAATTTATAAAAAGCCTGTGCTGTAGTCACCCTTGAAATTGCAGTACCAGGTCCACATCACCATGTCCTTCAACAGCTTGAATCTTGAGAGAAACGTGGCCATGAATTGTGCCTGACTTGGATGCCAGCACCTCTCATGACCAGCCTCCATCAGTGCTGGGCTCCGTGTTACAGCCTTGGTGTTTTCTTGCCCCGTTGCAGGCGATGAGGTTTCCGTGCACTATGACCCCATGATTGCAAAGCTGGTTGTTTGGGCTGAGGACCGACGGGCGGCTCTCAGAAAGCTGCGCTACAGTCTGCACCAGTATAACGTAAGTGAGAGGAACCTGAGCCCTCAGAGCACGCAGAAAATACAAAAGGGCTTTCCCAAAGGGAGCCTGCATCGCTACTGCCGTTGCCAATTGGTTAGTTGTCTGCAGAAGTTGGGTTTGTTCCTCGTTTGCAAACTGTTTTCATTGGTGGAGTGAGTAAAAATGAGTGTGAAGCCCAGTTTTACACAGATTTTTTAAGTTTGTGGCATCTTCGGTTTGAAGATGCAACTGGGACTTTGTAGGAGTGTAAGGCTAAACAACATTTTCAATTGTAGTTTGAGCTTTCCCAGACTTAAGAGGTTTCTGGGGTGGAAATTGTGTCAGACAGTGTTTGCTTGTAATTTTTAATTATAAAAAGAATGAAGTTTTTAGACTATATATGTGGTAAAGAAATATGCTGTCAGTTCTTTTTAAGAAACGATCCGTTTTTCCCATATGAAAAATACAGGTATTAGAACTGTTTCCAAAAGCAGAATTCAGAAAGGGTTTGGCTTAAGGTGAGAATGAGTTGTGCAGAACTAATTTACACTTTTAAATCAACAATGTGAATGTGACTGAGGTAGTGAAAATGTTGGTCCCCTTATTGTTTTAGCTAAAAATGAAATTTACTGCAAGGGAAAGAGATAAAAGAATTATCTTGATTTTTTTTCAGAATTTCCTTAGCAGTTCTGTCAGTAAATGTTGACAGCATAACATAGCTAGCAGTTTCACTGATTTCTCTAAAATATGTTGTTTCATTAGGTATATTTTGCAGTACAGGAAATGGATAGTATCTAAGTCCCTGTTTCTAATTTTGCTATTAAATGATCAAATATGGGATACTGAAACTATTGTAATTTAGTTTCTAATAAGAAGCACTTGTCAAGTTAGGAATGCTCTTTTAAATACTCAGGGCATGATTTTCCAAAAGTAGGGCTTTTTCTGCAATTACCTCCTGTTACTGTTTCTGGGATACTTTATTCAACTTCACAGTGGATAAAGGCAGCATTTAGAAAACAGAGTGCTTTTGAGAAAGCAGCTTTTGGGGTTTTGGGTTTTGTTTTGGTTTTTGGCTTTTTATAGTCAGTGGTTGGATTGATAGTAAAACAGACCAGTTGAATTAATTACACTTTATTGATAAACTTTGTGAGCAGCAAGCTGTGTATTCATAACTCCATTTGGCAATATGCTTCTGTTTCTTTACAGATTGTAGGATTAAGCACTAATATTGATTTCTTACTGAGCCTGTCAGGACACCCACAGTTTGAGGCTGGAAATGTGCACACTAATTTCATTCCTCAACACCATGATGAACTATTTCCAACCAAAAAAGCAACTCCACATGAAGTTATGTGTCAGGCAGCTCTAGGGCTCATACTGAAAGAGAAGATGCTAACAGATGCTTTTAGAGATCAATCAGATGGTAAGGATCATTGTTTTGTATTGTTTTATTTTATGAGCTCACGTGCAGTTATTTAATTTGGATGTTCTTTCTTTGCCCTACTTTGTGTCTGCTCAGGGTTCTGCGTTCTGGCATCTCCCAGATATTTACACACAGAGCAGACTGTAACTTTTGTTAAGGATCAGATATGGCATGTGTCACCCCTGTAAAATTCCCAAAGTCCTTCAGACAGGCACTGTCTGAAAGACCTTGGCATTCATGGTCAGTGACACTGTGAGCTCTTTGCTCTTGATGAGCACAAGCAGTGACCTTCTGCCTCTGTTACTCCTACAGTTGGCTGTAAAAAAAATTGACTCTGCTCAGAATGGGAGAGGCAGTGGGGTTTAATGGAGCCTTCACCTAAAGGTTAATCAGGACCTGCTGTGGTGCAGTTGAATTTCCATGCTCTCTGCTCCTGTTCAAGCATGTGTTCATGGAAAACAGCCAGTGCCCTTCTTAGTGTCATGTTTTCTGTAGGTCACACAGCATCAGTTTATTCCATGTTGGAGATCAAGGAATTGTCTCTCTCTGTTCCCCTCTGTTCTCAGTTCCCCAGTCTTTTCTGTGCAATATAAATACATAAATATGAAGGTTGTAACAATAGGATAATGTCTTTAAGGCCTAAGTTGTTAGTGTTGCTGAAGTAGAATGAAAATAATGTATCTGTGGATTTTGTGTTTTAGATAAATTCTCACCATTTGCCTCCAGCACTGGTAGAAGAATAAATATATGTTACACTAGAAAACTGTCTCTGCTGGATGGGGAAAGCAGTAAGTTAATAAAAAAGTGTGTGGAGGGAAGGGAGGTACTGGATGGATAAAGTTATTTTAACTGATGCTTGAAAATTCAAGCTAGAAACAGCATAGAAGCAGTATGAGTTTTATGCAGCATAATCTGGGAATTGACAGACTTGCATGTTTAATCCACACTGTTATATCCTGAGGATATGTAAACAAAAATTAAATGACTACTAATTAATGCTCATCATTTAAATGATTGAGGTTGATATTTTAAAAGGAGCAGAGTGTCGTGTACTTTTTTTGAACTTCATTTTGGTGGGAAAGAGCTCAGTACTTTCTCCCGTCACAAACTTGTTTTCTGTCCAGATAATCCAGATTTCAGAGCATGATTTCAGGTGTTCATCTTTGAAAGAAAAATTGTCTAAAATTCAGTATAAAATCTGCAGTGTGTAGTAAGCAAATCTGAAAATACTCATTCTTATCTTAGCGTTGGTAGGCCTCATTTTTTATCAAGAAAGCCTTGATACTCTTTCTATGTCATCATTCTCTAGGTGCTGTAATTAAATCTACTCACATGTGCATGTTTTGTTTTCTTGAACAGCTGTGGATGTAGCTGTAAGTTACAATCAAGATGGGTCATACAAAATGCAGGTACAAGTACCATTTTTTCAGATACTTCATTAGATAAAAGAATTCATTTCTTGGAATTTTCTCTTAGTATTAATCGTTACTAAAGTTGCTTGGTGATACAGATACAGGATTCTATTTTTAGTTTGCTTTATCCATTGCTATATATTGTTATTTTGACCTGAAATTATCCAGCTAGATGCTGGATTGGCATGGAAGAGCTATTAAAATAGCTCTGACAATGAGGCTAAGAAAAGCATTTATATTTTCAGTATTTAAAGGTCTTGCTCTTTATTTTTCTTGTTAAATTTGCCTTTCTAAAACATGGGAAGCTAGATTTAAATCCGCATTTAAAAAGATTCTTTTTCCACAGGACTCCTGCTTTATTCTGTGCATGAGAATGGATCTCCTGTGGGATAAACAAAAGCTTTCTAGAGCATTATCTGCAAGATAACATTTTATTTTGAAGATGGAAATTGGAGAGTGATTAGCAAATGAGCTGAGGAATCTTCTGGTTAGATAATTGAATGATATCCCATAGAATTGGCTTCTTTGTCCATGCTATAGAGCTCCTATAGTCAACAGCTCAAAATGCCTTAGTTGTAGATAATTTTGTGTGTACATGTGAGAGTCTCCAGTTGTGGCTTAAGGGGGTTGTATTTGGCTGGATGTTGAATATTCCTTCTTGTATCCCCTGTAGCTAAATGTCTTATTCTCTCAAATTTGGCTGCCAGAATGGATTCCTACTAAGAATGCAGTCTCTATAGTTCTGCTCCTTGTTTTAATAGTCAGAAAAGGGGAATGGAGAGAATAAGTATTTATGAACTGCTTAGACTGTATAGAGATGGATGTACTAAAATAATGGGGATGAAATTATTGTGCTTTCATCATGATAACTCCAACCTTTACTGCTATGAAGACTGAGATAACCCACATCCTCCTCAAAAAACTTAGGGTTTTTTGAGTGTTCTGATTGTCTGTGTAATGCCTGACAGCTTTTACACTTGAGTCTTATCTCAGAAGTCACATCAGCAACGATGAAGAGAGGTTAGAAGGGATGTAGGGACCATTTGTGGAGGGAATGTGGACTCCTAGGGAAGAAGGAAGAATGGGGGTTGACATGGAAATGGAGAGCAGCTGGAGATGAGAGATGGAAAGACAGCTGGAGAGTTGTTACGAGCAGGGCAGTCCCTCTGGAGTGTTACAGAACCTGTGCTGAGGAAAATCAACCAGAGCAGGTGTCTGGGCCTGGAATTGGGAGGCACTCACTGCCCGAGCAAATGATCTGCTCAGGGATCAGTGTCACATCAACAGGATCCTGTCAACGCATGTTTTCAGTGGAAGAATAATTTGCAGCTATGTAAATGAAAGCTTGGGTTTTATTTCTACTTGTACCATCCTCAAGGACCAGCAAGTCTCTGATTCTGTGCTGGGAATCATAGCATCACAATCTGTGATGTCAGACTTGGAAGCAAACAGAAGAGTGAAATGTTTGTGTTCTTACAGTCTGTGTGTGCTGCAGTTGTGGTATAGGTGCAGCTTCCACTGAAGGCTGGCAAGGGATGAAGGGTATTCATAAATAAATTACCTTTCTGTTTGGTCTTTCTTTTGCAGTTTTAGTGTCTCATTGGCATTGTTTCCATTACTGCTCTGTTTCTTAATAGGTTTACTGAAGATGTTGCAATTCTTGTCCTGCAAGCTTCCAAGACAGTCACCTCTGTTTTGGAAAACATTGTGGAAGTGTCAGCTGATTACTAGGGACTCTTCCATTGGAAGAAAGTCAAGATGCTAGGACAAGTTAAAAATACTGGATTTTAATAGCATCACTAAACTGAATATTCGGGGGGTTTTTGTTTTTCTTGTGAAATAGTAAATCTTTGTTTAAGATAAAAATTCTCCTGAGTGAATGCATTAGATAATTTGCTGAGCTGCTTGGATACAGAACAGTCTCTTAACTTTAAAATAAAGGATACATAAAGTTTAAAAATATTTTTCCCCTAAATTCCAGAGTAGTTGTCCTTGCAGAATCACAGGTTATGTGGGTACAATCGCAATATTTTGATTTATTGCTCATGAAGGGTTAACCTTTGTTCTTATAAAAGCATTTAACTTTCAGATTCAAGATAAAACGTTCCTGACTTCTGGAGAGATCTTGAAAGAAGGTGATTCACTTTACTTGAGGTCTTCAGTAAATGGAACAGTGTCTAAGTCCAAGCTGGTGGTTTTTGACAACACCATTTATCTGTTCTTCCCGGTAAAGTTCCTTTCTTCATTATCACAAATTAAAAACTTTGGAATTTTATTAGTGAAAATGAACGATATAAATTGCAATAGAATGTGGAAGAGAACAGCAATTTCAGTTTCTTTGACCTATCAAGTTTTGATACATGTTGGATTGTTGTTCTAATTAGATATTCATTGCTTATGGTGAGTGAGGAAAATGAATTAGTTTTAGAAGTTTAAAATACAGTTGGAGAGTCAGCTTTGGAAGTGATGATTTAGGAGAGGGGAACACAAAATACTAAATTTGTCAGGTATTTAAGTTCATCACAGAATAACAGCAAGTACTTCAAACAGACAAGTATTTGAAAGGCCTTGTAAAGGTTGTTTTAATTTCAGTTACAATTTTAAAATTCTATGACAAGAAAAAAATCAATATTGGTCTGAGGAAGGATAGCTTCAGCTAATATTAAAATATGGAATTATGAGTTACCATGGCATTATATGCATTGCATATATGCAAATTCCATTTGAAAGAAGAGGTACCCTAACTTGCATTAGTTACAGTTAAAACATTGCAAGGCCTTAAAGTAACTCAATAATAATGTAATCTAAATAAATAAATGATTATTTATTAGTTTCAGTAATTAACCTCTAGTTTTGAGCCTCTTAAGACTTTCAGCAGAACATAGCAAAATCTTTTTTTTCTCCAGTGATGAGGACAAAATAACCCATGCTGGAGTGGCAGAGCTCAGTTGTCCTGTGTCACCAGAGTGGAGTCTGGGGTGACTGACTGAGAAGAAACCATAGAACTTTAGGGCATGGGAAGGATGTGGGGGATAATGATTTTTCAGAAATTCTGGGAAGCAACTCTGAGAGGACTTAAGGGATTTTGAATAACAGTGAGAATTTTAAACTAAATTTAGCACTGAATTAATTTTATTATAAGTTGTGAAGCCCTCATTGGCAGAGGCTGGCAGTGAAGATGCCAGCCCTGTCTCCTGCTTCTTGCAGCAACCTGCCTGCCCCCTCTGCAAACAGCCTTAATGCATTTTCCAGAACCTTCTGTACTGCTGATGCATGAACAGGGAAAGTACCAATCCAGGGTTTGTACACAGATCCCCACGGAGCTGCTTTGCCCCGGGGGTTGTTCCTTCCTTGCTGGTCCTTCCAGCAGCACACGTGACTCAGACACTGGCAAAGCAGTGACCACGACAGTCCCAGTGCAGCCCTGACCCCGGGGTCTGCCACCCTCAGAGCTGACTGCTTTGCCTAAGGCTGCATCTGTTCTTTCCCTCTCTCAGCCCATCTACTGGTGCTGTTATTTCATGTTGCTAACTCACCTGTCCTGGGTTTTCTTTTTGTAGGAAGGCAGTGCTCAGATTGGCCTCCCTGTGCCCAAGTACTTGTCTGCAGTGAGTTCAGGGGCAGAGCAAAGTGGAGCTGTGGCACCCATGACAGGCACGGTAGAAAAGGTAATTATAACAACATGGGTGGGACCTGAATTCAATATATTCAGATTTACTCTGCCAGAAACAGTGCTTCTTTACTGCCAAGAAAGAACTGGGGCCAGAAATGTCAGTGCTCTGTGACTTCTGATTGGAAAAAAACCTTGTTTACTCTGAGTTTTCAGCAGCCACCCAGGGCTTTTTAAGGCTTTTATGTTTTCTCTAGAGTTTTGGAAGATCTCAGCTAATGCTACTGCTTAACTAATTTTTTTCTTCATCTTAATTACTTCCCAAGTCAAAGCTCCCTCAAGTGTTACGGGCTGCTTAATTCATTTCCTCTAACAAAAGAGTGAGATGCACTTGCAAAAAAAGAAATACTCAGAAATACCTCTTTTGTTAAGCTGTGAAGTTATTTCTTTTCCTTTAGCTCAGCAAGTCTTGTGCATTCTCTGTGCAGTGACAAAGTTTCAACAGAAAGATTTTCTGGAGAGTTTAGTGGTTGAAGGATTCAACCACTAATAAAAAGGCATGAAGGGTTGAGTACGTGGAACATGGATCTTTGGCATCCTGAATGAACACTCCAAATCAGAGGAATTGTTGAAAAACAAGGTGGCTCCTGCCATCTTCTTTCTGGATGTTGTTTTAAAGACTTTAGGGACTGGCTCCAGGAATGGGTTCTGCACTTTTCTCAAAATAGAATTGCTGAAGCCCAGAAAGTGTAGAATATACACATAATCTCTTCTAGTGTTTCTTCTTTGAGAGGTAAATGGCTTCCTGGTTATCCTGTCATCTGGTACTAACCCTCTTTCTGCAGACTCTGCCTTCTCTTGAAGAGATCTATCTAGAAGTATTCCCCATCTAGAGAACTCAGATACCCAGACCAACAAAAATAAAGATTAATATGAGGCTGTTTTGCGAAACCTCGCTCCCTCTGTGTGTTGTGTTAGTCAAGATCCAGCTGATTTTGAATGGTACAGACATACATGACTTTTTTGCCTCAATTTTTTCCTGAATTGCAGGTGTTTGTGAAGGCAGGGGATAAAGTTCAGATTGGAGACCCTCTAATGGTTATGATAGCTATGAAAATGGAGGTAAGTGACATTTAAAGGTTTTAATTACGGAGAAAGTAAAAATCTGCTCAAAATTCAGTAATTTTTGGTGGCATTAATGAAGTTCAGTGTAGAGTGCAGTTTGCAGATGTCAATATCACTTCATCTGCTGTAACATCAGTGTTGTGTCTGACTAGATTTCAGAGGATTATATTTGCTGTTATTTTCCTAACAAATGATGATTATATAATCCGTGGTATTCTGCAGCTGTTTTTATGTGCGTTTGGATGGTACTGCCAGGCCTTCTGTCCCTTCCTCTCCTTTGACTTTGCTACACAAAACTCTCTTGGTGTGTCTCTTGCTCCCTGGTTGTGATGCAGGCACATGGATGTCTGCAGTTACTTCAGGCAGAGGTTTAGCTAATGGGGATTTTGTAATTATGCACAGGATTTTTCCTGTGTATAATCCTTCTGTTTTTAAAATTATTATTATCATTAAATCTATTTACATAAAGTTTTATGAAGAGCACACTCAAGATTCTGTGTAATTATCCACACAGAATTCAGAGGAGTGGCATTTTGGCCATTTTACCTTGTCACAGTGCTTGACTGTGGCTCAGATTGCTTGAATTATAGCTTCTGTAGCTAAACTGGTTTAGTTTGACTGTTAGTTTAAAATAAACCTCAGTTTGTGACAGCAGAACTAAGACTTGTTAGAAATTTTGCCTTTCTCTTATAATTTTCTTTTTTTAAATTACACTGAAATTCTATTAAATAAAACTCTGTACACTAAAAAAAAACCCTACACACAAAATTCTTTGCAGTTGGATGCTGTGTTTGTGCCTCTCCAGCTGATATTCAGACTGATATTATCTGAGTTATTTTTGTAAGTGCTATTGAAGTAGAAAATGTAAAATTTTAAAAGCAAATTATTATTCAAAGAGTCCTTAGATGTGAGGGTTTAATATCTGATCTTAAATGTTTTGATGCTAGACTAACCCTGTGTAGAAATCTACCAAGAAGCAAAGCTACAATATCAAACGAAGCTGGTACAATGAAGGGCAGCCCAGCTGGGGGTTGGTGTGTAATTATGCTGTTCCTTTACTGTCATTAGTACCTGTAGTTGTTTTTCATCTGCATTTTGCCCAATATCTACCCACTAAATACCCCTCCTGGCCAGAAGACAGAAATATCTTCAGCAAATCTGCAGATTTCTCTTAAGGGAGCAAATCTGCTCTCTGATTAACATTTCGGTATAAAACTGTGTAACTTTTGTTTGGTATTTATTACAGCAACAGAAAGTATCAGTAAGGTAAAATAATAGTCAGCTGTTCATAGTGATGGTAATTCATATTAATGCATTCTATAGAACTTTTCTCCCCAGTATGCTTATCAAATACTCATAAGAAAATAAAACTTGAAAATGGACAAGGATAACGTTTAAAAGAAGGTTTAAAATAAAACATGTCAGAGGAAAGAATGAAGTGTGTTCAGTTCTAATTGGACCAAGGAGTAATGCTAGCATTTTTTGGAGAGAGGGGAGGGAAACCCCTGAGTTGGCTGCTGCTCACTCTGGCTGTGTTTCTGTGCAGCACACCATAAGGGCTCCCAAGGCAGGAGTGATTAAAAAGGTCAATTTCCAAGAAGGTGCCCAGGCCAACAGACACGCTCCACTTGTTGAATTCATGGATGAAGAGGCAGAGTCAAAATAAAACTCAAGGAAAGTGCATTTTCTTTTTTCTACTTCGCCGGTTTTCTTGCCGAAGATTTCTTTGTATTTTCAGCAAACTGTTTTGTATGAATGGGGGATTGGTTTCCTCTGCACTTCCTGCATAGTTGAACTGTAAATTATGCTGACTTCACTGAAATTTGGGTATCACTATACTGTAATGGTATTTATAAGTTGTGGACCTATGTGATGGTTGTCCAGTGGCTGTTGGCCCGTGGAAAGGCATTAGACTGGAAGAAGATGTGAAACTCTGAAAGGTCAGAGAGGTTGATAAGGACTATAAGGTACAGACAAGTGGGGTTCTTCTGCCTACTTATTCACAGCTGCCTTTTTTCCCTTAAATATGCGAGGATTGATTTGAAGGTTGTTCTATATTCTGGCAAAACTCCTGTTTGTGGCTTATGTTTTTGCCTTAATAGGGAATTTAGGATTGTTCCTTAGCCCAGAATCCCTCTCAAATGTTTCTGGTGCATCTGTTTTTCCTGTTTACCTCAATGAGTTGTGAAAATTTGCATTTCAAAAATTATTTTAATATACCTCATAATATCTGGTACAAAGCATTTTTCAAATACATTTGCTACACTAATCAAAGTTAAAATGTAACTGCTTTCCAAAAATACTATTTGAACTTTAAACATGAAGTAGTAACATAGACAGATAAGCTTATTTAATACTTAGTGTGCCAAAATACAATACTGACTTCAAAATCTTCATTACTGTCACCATATTTTTCATGTTCTAGTGTGTTTCTAATTGGCTGGAACGAAGTACACCACAGTTTTTATAAATTGAAATGTTACTAAGATTAGTAGGGTTTTTTTGTATCTGCAGGGTTTCAGAAGGGAAAATTAGTAGCTTTTTGGATATGCAAATAAAAAGAATTCTCAGACTAAGCACACTGATCATTTGCCATAAATGTATTTTAACTTATTTAACCAGCACCTTAGAGAAACAAGGGAAAGAAAAAATGTTTTAATTGTTGCAAACTTTGAGTGTCTTTTCATCTTCCAGTTAATGTGAACTTCTGTTATCATGTGAAGTTTTGATATGCTAATTTAATTCAATAATCCGTTTTATAGTGCAGAAAGGAACAATCAGATGCTGCAGTGATCCCAAACCTGTAGTTAAATCTCTGCAAATGGACCTTTACCTGAAATCTCCTTTCTGAATCAATATACAGTATCATGGTGAATTCTCTGATCTGTTTTAATAATTGTGCAGCCTTGTCTGCAATGCAGGGAAAAAAAAGTGGCAAGAAAAGCAATGGTTCTGGATGATCAGTGTATTAAAAGCATATTTTAATACTTTTCAATTTTCCTTCCAATTTTATGGTCACCTAGCAGGTAATTAAATTCCAGTGATCATCTTGTAGATTATTGCCATAGTGATTTTTATTTACTGCCAAATAAAAAATAAGCGTTAACGTGGAATGTTTGCTTTGATTTTTCTCCATTTTGTTCTTTCCTTGGTTGCTTCTGTTCATGCATTGGATTAGAGGGTTCAAGCAGCTGTTTCTGTATCATCTGATGATGATGAGCACAATCTGCAGATCACATTTAGGAGGCAGTAATCCAGACACTCGTGATGGGTTTCACTGCAGGTAAGGCTAGGCACTTGTTTTATCCAGAATTGAATCTCCGTGGAGAAACATGAGCCCAGCCCTGAAGAGACTCAGCAGCTTGGCATTTATTTTTTTTTCCCTCTCTCTGTGACAACGGCTGTTTCTAGACCGACTTTGCTGTGCTGAATCTGTACCAAAACATTAAAACTCCCAGCAGGAGGTTCCCTGCCTGCTCAGTCTGCACAGCTTGGCTGCACACAGCCAGTGCAGCAAAACACATTCCCTGGGAGCTGACAAAATGTCCTCCCTTCAGAGCCAGGGGAGACAAGCTCACCGGTGTTCATTTTTCCCTCACTTCTTAAAAATTAGCTGTTAGGTTTTTTATCTCTATAGGTTTCTACTGAGATGGATTTTTCAGATAGTGATGGTTTTGTTTATTTAAGAAAAATCTCTTGCAGCAGTCATTGTCACAGTTTGCACACTTGAAATGTTTTACTGCAGTGTGATTTAATTGAACTTGGAGATGCTTAAAAAATTATTGAAGGTAGGTTGTTCCTATACCAGTATCTTAGTTAACAAAATATTCATGGATATGTTCTGTTTGTTAAAAACAAATTTATGTTTTATGAATGTAAATTGGTAAGAGCCCTACATAGAAATATAGCTGTTACTGTTGTTGTCTCTAAAACACTTAATGGAAGACTAATAAAAAAATTTTAATTTTTTAAAATGCAGTATTTTAGTACTTGGGCTAAAGGGCTAATCTCTGCTGCTAATTTATTATCTGCGTACCTTTTCAGATAGTGCTGTAGTTCTGAAACAACAGATGTTACAGGACCAATGAGTCTGAACTGATTCTAATGTTGTAATGCTTTCCTCTTGCTGCCAGAGGAGAGAGGGGGCTGTGATGTTGGATGGGATATTGAATCCAGCCACAGTCGATGGTCTGCAGGAAAGAACAAAGGTGTTGGTGTTCCAGACTTCTCTGAGACAGGCTCAGGCAGTGACACTGTGGGCACTGCTCAGGAATGGATCATCCTGCCCAGCAGTGAGAGCCCTGTGTCAACTCCAGCCATGCCTGTGGGGATCCCCCTCTCTCCTGCCTCCCCAGCTGCTGTGGCTGATAGCCAGGGCAGCCCCGTGGCGTGGGGCCTCAGTCCATGCTGGGCAGTGGGGAGCAGGAGAGCAAGGCTGTTCTTCCTTCAGCCACTGACTCACTGGGACTTCAGCCAAGTCACTTGCTAGATATTTGCCTGTTTCCTCCTAGTTAATGAAGTTGATGGCAGTCAAAACAGAGCAAAATTTGTGGACACACTGATTTATTAATAATTCTCTGCTTCTTGTTGGGAAAGTTGTAATATCAGATGAAGAGTAATTCTACTTGTAGGGAGTTTTTTAACCTTTTATACACCAAAAATCAATACCATAGAGTTACAAAGTTTCCAGTGTGTATCGTATCCTTTGTTGTAATGATTGTACCAGGTAGTTACCAGGAAATCCTAGCTTCAAGTCTTCATGCTAATTAAAAAAATGAATACTCAAATGTTTTTTGGCAGGACCTTTAAAATTTAGTCAATGGTAGGGAGAAAAATAAAAGTTCATCTGTCCACAAAGCTCTTTTATTAAAGTAACTTGTTGATATGTCCCTTGAAATAGGTACCAGTGCACCATCACAGGTATATTCACTGCTGTTGAAAATCCTTGTGTGTTCTGTTTGTAAAAAGCTCAGGTGTGCAGAGTAGAATGTGTTTACTGAACAATCTATGCCAATTGATTAAGTTCTGAACTGCCAGCTTTTACACAAAGTATGTTCTCAACAGATACTTCAACTTCTTGTAAACATGTTCCAACTAGAGATTTTTACACACAAATGCCTCGCAGGTAAATATCACTTAGTACCTGTGTAATACTGAGGCATATCCTGCATAAGAATTCAGTTTGGGAAATAATATACGCTACTCAGTGCTGTGTTAAAAAAATCAGTATTGCAGGCATTGATAATTGAAACCTTGGTATTAATTTTTATGCTGTCTGACTGAATTTCTTGGAAGATTGCCTGGATTCTAAAAGCAATTTTGAGACATTTGACGTTAGCTTAAAACCTGTTGATTATACAATGAATTCATATTGAAACAAACATGGATGTTCTGGTTGAGTACACCATGTTTTTGATTATAGCTGTAATTAATAAAACACATCTGGAGTCCTGCTGGCTTTTAAAATCATAATGGTTGCTGAATTTTTAGCTTTAATCTGTGTCCTAGTTTCAGCTGGGAGTTAACTTTCTTCCTAGTGGCTGGTCCAGGGCTGTGTTTTGGAGTCAGTGGGAGAATAATGTTGGTAACAAGCAGATGTTTCAGTTGTTGCTGAGTACTGCTTGCTCTAAGTTAAAGGTTTTCCAGTTTCCCATGCTTTGCCAGCGGGCAGGTGTACAGGGAGCTGGGAGGCAGCAGGGCTGAGACAGCTGGCCCACAGTGGCGCAGGGGACATTCCCTACCACGGGACACTGCCAAGCACAGCCATGGGGGAAGCTGGCCAGGAGCCACTGGCTGCTGCTTGGGGACATTCTGGGCGTGGTGAGCAACTCCAGTGTGCATCACCTGTCTCGACTGGGCCTTATTTCTCACTCCCTTTGTCGTCTTTCCATTGCAGTTGTAGTATTATTATTTATTACATTTCAGTTACTGAATTGTACTTACTTCAACCCATGGGTTTCACCCTTTTTTTCCCCCATCCCAGCAGGAAGTGAGGGTGGTGAATGAGCAGTTGCCTGGTACCTAATTGCTGGATGGAGCTAAACTGTGACAGACTTTTTTGGTGCCCAATGTGGAGATAACAGATCCGACCTCAGTGCGTGAAACAGATTTGTTACAAGCATTTATTATATTCCTTTAATAGTCAGTGGTCACAGTGTTGTTTTGTTCTCAGAGTTGCTGTGCTTGTTCTCAGGTTTGTGTCATGTGATGATGTCCTTGGTGTCCAGGTTGCCTTTGTGCTGTTTATCACCTCTGGGGGCTGGGCTGAGGTTGATTTGGTTGTACTTTATTTATTACACTGGCTTATGATATGATGGAATTGCTGGTTGTGTGAAGCAAAGAAAAAACGATCACAAATGGGGGTTCTTCCAGGAAAACTACTGCTCCAGTCTCCAGTGGGCAGTCCCTCACACAGAGAGGAAGAGTGATCTTATTCCTGGTCCTATGGAAAAAAAATTGAAACCATTTTTACAAATAGGGAATCCTAAGACTAGAGGGGTCCTGCCTCGAGCCACGTGGAGGAGAGGGAAAGTCAGGTTTAAGTGCAAGGCCATCTGATCCACAACACACCCACAGCTGTGTAAGGCTCTAGCAGTACTGTGCACAGTGCCAGCAAGCTGTAAAGGGGTGGATCCCATTTTCCTTTCCTCCCCATCACACTGGATGTGAGCAGCTGCTTAGCTGGCAGCTGGGGTTAAACCATGACAGCCTGTTTTCCTCTGAACAGTTCTGGTGCCACAGCAAAGCTCCAGAATGGTGAAAAAAGGCTGCTGCTAAGAGCTGCATCCCTCTCTGGCCTCTCTGACATCTCCTGGGCTGTCCCATTCTATTCACTCACACACAGGAACACTCAGTGACCAATACTGGGTGGGATCTGCCACCCAGGACCCCACGCCTGTTCAGTGTCCTGGGCTCAGCATCCCAGAAACATCAGACACAGCTGCTGCTCTACAGAGCTGTAAAATGAGGTGAAATACGAGAATAAACCCATTTAAACCCAGCACTGTTCCACACAGGTGTGGTTAATGCACGTTTTCCTTGAGGCCTGCCCCAGCCTATTGATGCAGGCAGCCAGCCACGTGCATGCAGGTTACAACAGGACACTATTATTGGCCAGGTGCTGCAGACATGAGCCCAAGAATCAGTTTGCTGTTGCAACAAGGAGGAGTGGAGAAGGCTGAATGCGTGTAACATGTGACAGGAGGCAAGGGCCATCTTAATACTCTTTGTACAGCTGCAGTGTGCCTACCTTCAAGGCAAAAGGCTCTATCTCCAGTATAAGTAACTTACATTTTTGTTTTGTACACTAATACCAAAATATGTGCTTTGCATGGGGATGGCTGATTTTTATTACTTTGAACAATTACAGATGGCACATACAGAAAATCACTGGGATAGGGAAATAATCGTGTCTCAGTCTTCTAGGTTCTTGAAATTACCTGTAATTCTTCGTACTGAGAATGGAAAGCTGATTACAGTTCAGAGGTGTAGGTTTTAATCATGAAGCTGTGATGGCACTGTGTGGATTACGGCTTGGGAAAGATTCAAATATTCTGGTTATAAACATCATACCTTGTATTACAGAAGTTCTGAAGTAAAAAATGTCCATATAAAACTCAACTAGCTATATAAATTCTTATTGTGCTCCTATTTACTAACTCATATTACTTAAAATGCCATGCTTTTTAGTATATGTATCTCAGTACTTATTAGTTAAAAAAAAATTACAGAAGCCTAGCAGTCTTCTCCCTGGGAAGTCTCATTTTATGCAGACCTGCCAGGGTACGGTGGAGTACAGGAGAAATTTTCAGATTTTCTTAGGCTCTCTGACCTGATTTAGCTTCATCACAAAAAGCTGTCCTGCTCCCTCCTAGAGCTGCTGCCACATGGAAAACTGCTCCTAACAGTGCCTTGGACTGGGTGTAGTAAGTTGTTACTTCTTGTGTAATGCAGGAAGGATGAAAAACTTAATAGAAGGTGAACACCCTTCTCTGCAACCTATCAACAACCCTCTTCTGATATCGGTGCTGTGTCACTGCAGGTTAAATTGCTCAGACACCTGCAGGAGGACTCCCACTGTTTACTTCCTCTGTGCTTCTTTCAGTGCAGAAAAACCCATAATGGGCTGACAGAGACATTCCAACTGGATCAGCTGCACAGCACAACAGGAGCAGGGCCTCGGCTCTGCGCCTCCGGATGCCTACAGAGTGGCATTAAAGCTCCTTGTGCGGGATATTCGAGGGACTTTGTTCTCTCCTAACCATGGGGCCAGTTTGCAGGCAAAGGGCCGTAACTGTAATCATCCCATGGCTGTTCCATCAATAACAGTGATTTCATGGTGGTTTCATTTTCTAGAGCACAAAGTAGCTGCCAAAAAGATGTGGTTAGAAAGACACATCCAGGCCAAGGTGCCCTAAGTTATTGTTATCCTTCATAAAGCTTTGGGCCTCTTCCTCAGAAAGTGCTCTAAGTGGGAATTCTCAGCCAGGGGATTACACTAAATGGATTCCGCTCTGACCGAATGTGAGACTGATTTGTCTGCTCAAGAAGAGAGCTCAGGTGAGTGTAAACCAGCTCAGTGTTCTGTTCAGTTATGCACTTAACACAGTTGGTTTTAAAAAACCAAATTCACCGCCTCACTTTCCTGGGCTTCACATGCTAAGATAAAACATCATTGGCTCACACAACAAAACAAGGCAAAGGTGTCAGCCTTAAAATAAACCGAACAAGTCATCATGTTACCCTGGCCACGGTGACTACGCTGCCTGCACATTGCACAACGACATTTCCTTCTCTGTGTCACTGAGCGTCACCTTCACCAGCAGCAGAGCTGGGTATCCCTGCTCTGACCTGGGGCTCCATCCTGCAGGGAGCTGTACAAAAGGCAACATTTAACAGCCCCGTTCAGGTAACTTACACTTCTCCGTGGCCTCCTGCTGCCTTTGGCTTTATAAAGGGTCTGGCTTTGCTCGGAAAGGGTGAGGGTGAGATTCAGACAGCACACACATCGTGCGAGTGCTCATCTCCATCAAGCATGAGGATATGAGTTTGGAATTGGGGCAATCTGGCCGTGTCCTGAGGTGTGTGCCTGCTTATTGCAGTGGGCTGTGTCTGGAAAAGGAACTCAGTCTAGTCAGAGCACGGTGGCCAAAAGCTCTGGGTAAGGTAACCTCAGATTCAGAACTTCAGCCTTATCCCCATGGGAGCACTCTGGAAACCAAGACAGAACACTGCAGCTCCCACTAAAATCAGGAACACTAGACTTACAACTTAAATGGCAGCAGGAAGCTGCTCCTTTCCTCAGGTACCGTTCCACCTTAGGAGAGATCCTGAAATGGAAAAGAACCCCGTAAGAAGTAGCATGCATTCTGTTATTAGCAGCAATATGCATTTCACATTTTAAAATATATTTCATTATCACATCACTGGATTACCTTGCTATCTGCCCTGCTCAGAAGCAGTTAAGTATGACTGTCCATACCTTACAGGAATTCATAATGTAGAGCAATTTAGTAAGTTAGGGAGATCAAATAACAAGCCAGTCAAAAAACTAAACACAGTGTGGCCGTATACACTGAAAAAACCCCACAAAAAGATCCTGCATTGCAAGAAACCTGCAATATCTGCAGGTATTAGAGGAAAACAAGCCACTTTAAAAATCTTTTTTCTCTCCTGAGCCATCTCCAGCATGCACGGCTCATCTCTCAGATTATTGTTACATGTCGCAACAATTCTCCAGGTCTGAACTGTGTCTTCAGATGGCAGGAAGGCTGTCACGGCACGTTGCAGTGATGGTAATTAGCTAACTCAATCAAAGAGATTTCCAGGTTTGGCTTTGCCTCGCCTGCTGTGGTTCCGTGGACTGAGCTGGTGTGCAGTGTTTATGGCTGTTCACTGGCCAATTTGCATCCATCCCAAATTTCAGATTTATGCTTTTTGGTAGGATTCAAGGTATCCAGGCAACTACTGTCTCCAAGGATAGCTGAATTCCCATATACTAGCTACATTCCCAAATACTTGATATCAAGCGCTTAATTTTACTGTTTCATACACCAGAAAAATTGGACTCTTCACAGGACAAGCCAAATAACAACTCCTCACACTCCCATCTAAGCCTTGCTCTGATTTTCAGCTAAGTAAGCAAGAAACAATTCGGGCCTTTTTCTATACAAACACATAAACTGTGGACATCCATAATGAGGAATGGCTTTTTGAAGTCTTAATTTCTCGGTGGTGCGTGCAATCACAGCAGTCATATAATATAAATACAGCGCCTTACTTTAATAGCTCCAAGCTCAGCAGGAGATGATGGAACAAGATCAGATCTCAAACCTTTGTCCTTCACAACAGCAGTCTGCCACCACTGTGAGTTTTATCAGCAAATATTCTGCTTCCCCAAACTCCCTCGGCTGCCAAAAGCCTGTAGTAGGTAGAGTAAGCTTTCCTGGGAAAAAACAACTGTCTGGGACAGTGGTATAAACCGTGATTTAACCATTACAGCCCCTTTTGTTAGCACAGCTACGCTGCTGCTGCAGGAAGAGCTGCATCTGTCCACAGCTGCCCAGAGGGGATCGCAGCCTGGAGCAGGGATATCAGGGAAGTCTTACAGGTGTGGAGGTGCTCCTCGGTAAAGCTGCTGCCCCGACACTTCACCTTCCCCAGGTTTCCGTGGCTGCTCAGCAAACGATTTTGCCTCTTCTGCGAATCCACCCGGGAAAGCCCGGGGTATTTTCCCATCTCGCCCTTTCCATGTTCAGGGCCCCCGGGAACGGCGGCCACATGACCTGGTCCTCGCAAAGTGTCTGACCTTTTGATATTGACGAAATAGGAGCAGAAGAGCGACAGAAGAGCGGGTCCCGGGGCGAGGAGCCGCTGGGATCCCGCGTCCCGCCGCAATCCCCCCGAACCCACCCCGTAAGAGTTCCCCAGGAGGCCGGGAGGATTTTCCCCTCCCTTCTCGGGCTGAGCTACCCCCGTGGTCGCCTCAGCGCCGAGCCAGGGCCGCCCGCCGCCGCCACCGCGGCTCCCGGGGATCGCGGCC
>VWZN01016356.1:406043-489791 GCA_013396955.1 Regulus satrapa | reverse complement strand
GACAGCGGCGGGGCGGGAGGGCAGCTCCGTGCCCTGCGCCCGCCCCGTGCCTGCGGCAGCGCCGAGAGCTCTGCAATGGGCTGCCGGGAACCAGGGGCTGCTCACAGTGGTTTTCTCTCAGGATTTCAGGAGTCTCGGGGCCCATTAAGTGCTGTCAGTTCACAGGGAAACTTGGGGGTGTTGATGCTTCTTGAGCTGGGGTTGTATTGGGGAATTTCTCGATAATTGTTGTAGGGTCTTGGTTGGATCTGTGCGTGGAAGTGTTGCAAAGGAGGGCCTCGCAAAGGTCCTCCTAGTACAGGTCTTGTAAGGGTTTACCTTGCGTTTTCTCTGTAATCCTGCTCTTACAGCTGAGGTTTTGCTGTGGACTCCCAAATCGACTGACTTTCTCCCTTGCTTCTTTCTTTGGGGAGAAACTGCAGTGTTTAGAACATCATTTGTTGGTTTTCTTTGCCTAAAAACGAGAACAATATATTATAACAATTTAATTACGGGGGTCCTCATTGGTTTTTTGCAGAGTGTCTTATGCAGCAGAGGCAGCAGTTTAGAGTAGTACGTCCAGGCTTTTTCCATGCTCAAATGCTGTAACAGCTTTAGCTACTGCACCTGTACAATTTAAAGCAGTACTTTTCTGTACCAGTGATAGTCTTAGGAAGGGTGTAGGAGGGAGTCTTAAGATCTACTGCTGTTTGCTTATTGGTATAAAGATATTTTACACTTGCTGTTAATACTATTCTGACAAGCAGTGTTAAAAACATATTAAAGAAATTACAACGTCACCTTTAATTGATGGAGTTATGTTGGCATAAAAATTTGGTTAGCCAGCATTTAAATTAGTGGCGTACAGACGTCTAATAAACTTGTTGCTATGTAACCAGTATGATTTTTAATTTAATAGTTTGATGTAGATCTTTTTTGTTGTTGTTGTCGCTGTGTTTTTTTGGTTTTTTTTTTTAATGAAGGCTTAAGAACTGAAGTCTGAGTAAAATTCAGACTGTAAAGGTGTCTTACTGTAATTCTGCAGGTCTGGGACTGTCTCAAGTAGTGCTTACACAGTAATGTTACACAACTTTTTATGAAGACTTTTTTCCATAAAAATCACCTAGAGCTGTCTCACAGTATATCCGTTGTAGGCAGGCAAAACAAACACACAGTTGATGAAATAGACAGTTGATGTTTTGCCTGTACATAAATTATTGGCCGGCTATGAGATTAGAAATTTAAATTGGACAATGCTGTAGAAAGTGGCATTATAACAGAAATAGCGAGGCCCAATATTCAGAGAATAATCACAGCAGAGTTCTCTCTGCTTGGTCCTCTTGGAAACACTTAGCTGGAGAGCCAGCAGACGTATTCTGTGTAGCAATTCTGTGCTGCTACCTTGGTATTTATCACACCCCGGCGAGGATGTGGCCGCTCCAGTCGTGGCCCCGAGCGGAGCTCCTGGGCCCTGTGCGAATGGCTGCGTTCCAGGTTGTGCTTGCTGTCTCCAGCGCCAGGTGAAAGGATGACACAGACTCCGAAGTGGGGCTAAATGACAGGCTGCAGCTTCTCCAGGTAGTAAATGCAGGTATGGATGGTTCCCAGTGCCCGGGTGGAGGGTTCTGTGCCTGTACTTGTCGATCCTCTGCTGGTTAGGGGAAAGGCAGGGAGGCTTCGCAGAGATCTGAGGGTGCCCCTGCAGAAACGTGAGATTGGATGTCCCATTTTCCTGCCCGTCCTCCCGCTGGGCCCTGTCTGCTACCTGTGCGTGCAGCGCTGCCACGCTGAGCGCTGCCCCAGCCTCACCCGTGCCCGTATGGCCGCAGCCCCGTGCCCTCAGGACAGAGGTTTCCTGCTGCTGAGCCATCTTTGTGCCGGCTGTGGAAGGGACGGAGCAGCCCGCTCTGTCCCGGCTGGCTGAGCAGCACCCGCACAAGGTGTCCTTCACCTTCCCCCGCCGTGTCGCTGCTCGCTCACGGCGTGCCCGTGAATCAGGCAGGGTTACGGTAAGCTGGGCTTTGCTCTGAGCCATCCTCACCGCTTCTACAATTCTGGACGATTTAATGAGTTTACAACTGCGTGTGGTAACCGAGGCAAGTCTGTGTCTTTATCCAGAGCCAAGTGCTAGCCTTGTCTCTATTTTTCATTATCTCTTATATTATCCGGTTTGTGTTCTCTGAAAAATATTTCTGTGCTGATAAATACATAATTACTTACTGCAAACCTCAGCTGACAGGAAGTTGTAAAATTTAATATTGCAAGAATTTTCACGTCTGACGCCGTCTCCCCTAATGTTAGTGTACTTCATGACATTGTTATGTGGTGTTTAACTCAACGAGCTATTCTGCAAGGCCAGCTATTTATATTTGTAATCTGTGGTGCATATGCACGTCTGTAGCAGTTTGTTGATTTTAAATGTTTGAGGTTTGGTTGTCCCATAGTAAAACTTGAGATTCTTGGCATTGCCCTTCGGATGGAGTAGTCAGAGCTAGACAGGATGGTGCATGATTTTGTTTCCTCTCCTAGCTTACCAGAGATCCCTTTGAACTAATGCTTTAAATCACTTTTAACTGGAGCCATGAAAAAAGTATTCAAGAATATGTACTACTCTGAGAACAAGGTGTGAAATTTATTACGTAGCTCTTGATATTTTACTCGTGTTTTATGGTGCCAATGCAAATATATAGTATGAATAGAGCTTCTGCCCCAGACCAGAGTTAAGAATGCTAAACAAGTGGTGGCTTTATGGTGTCCTTTTTTAGTTGGAAAAGCCCTGATTTTTTGTGTTTCCTTCACCTTTCAGGCTAGCATGAATTACCATTTTATCCACAGCAGTCTTCTGGGTAACTGTATATTGACCTTCTGCCTGCATGTGAATACTGAAATTATTTTATCCACCAAAAGAACATTATAGAGGGTGGAAAGCACCTTTAACTTTATGTTGTGATTTTTCACTTGGATTTTATATCTCAACAGACTTTGTCTGTGTTTTTGTTCTGTCCCACTGCAGCCAGGTGGATTTCACATCAGTTTGAAGCAGAAACTTACAAATGTCCTGACTTTCGTACTTTGTGTGCCCTCTCTTAGGGAAATTGCTGTGGAAAATAAAAGGTTATTGAAGGACACGTTTGTTTCCATTCTGCAGGAACTGTGGCAATTTGCTTTCCCTGTCTTTGTCTTTACCTCGGATTTTTGTGGTGCCGTCCCTGTTGGTGGGTTAAGATGCAGTTCTGAGTATCTCTAGATTCTTGTTGTAATTAACGTTTCTCTTACCAAACCAAGAAAAACGCTCCCGATTTTGCCTTGGAGACTTTACCAGGTGTCTGTTGAACACAAGCAGCAAAGCAGCCGCGTTCAGGCGTCTGTGGTTCCTTCCACGGACCCTGTCCAGGGTGGGTGATCCGGGGGCAGAGCTCCCCGCCGGGCTGCGTGCCCGAGCCTCCGGGGCTGAGCTGATGGCACCGGGCTCCTCGGGATGCTGCCCACGGCCACAGCTCTTGCTGGGGTCTGAACGCAGTCAGTGCAAAGGCCTGGGCTTGGTGGAGGTTGATGCTGTTGGGGAAAAGGCTTTTACCTGTCACATGCATGAGACCTTAACAGGCTTTGCTTTGAGTCCTGTCTGAAACAAAAGCACCGATGTCACAGCGTTCAAATGCCTTTGCTTAGCAGTGAAACTTGCAGGGGCTGGGCAGGTGGTGCAAAGCAGTTTCTCTCTGAGGAATGACTGCGGGAATTCCTTTCTCAGGGGGGCCACAGAGAAATTTGGGCAGCAGAACCCGTGGTGCCCTGCTTGTCTTGCTGCTGGGACCTTTGAGCCAGGCAAGAACAGGGCTCCAGTGGGGATGCTCAGCTCTCCAGACCAGGCAGTGTGGGGCAGAGGCTGCTGCTGTCTCCCTGAGCATTATCCTCAGGCCTCATTTGACTCTTAGCTGTCTGCAAAATGGTGGTGACCAGTGTGCAGAGCTTACCTTTGGATCTGGGATGACTAAAACCAGGGCAGAAGATAAGGAAAAACAATGCTGTGCAGTCAGAGTTGGTAGAGAAGTTCTAGCATTTTTTGTCCCTGAGACTAGGAGAAAAAAATACTTGGGGAAATAAAAGTCGAAGTATTTTATTTTTTATTGGTGGCTTTTCACTGAAGTACCTGATGAAGGAAAGGATACTGAATTAGAATATTCTGATTTGGTAGTTCATGGTAAGAGGCAAGTCTTCATTTTAAAATCAAAGTTATAGAACTAGATGTTAATTAGAACGAGTGTGGTTTTATGAATCTACACAATGTAGCTTTTCATTTGGAGAAATTATTCTGTGTTTTAAAAGTAAGGTTATCTGTCTTGTGACATCCTTCTTATGAAAGGTAGCTTGGATACCTCACAGACTTGATGAAAGGCTTGCAGAACCGAGTTTTTCGTTTTTCTCTTAACCCTAGAAATAAGAGTACACATTTGTTTCATTTGCTTTCCATTTGTTTTCATTTGTATATCTAGGCAAGACACGTATCTGTTAAATAAAATTCTGTCTTCCCTTTTGGCCTGTGTTAAAGTTGAGATGTTTTAAGTGGATTGTGTTGCATTACAGTGAGCACAATTTCAGTGTCAGGTATTTGTTGCCTGATGACCGTAGGATTAAAGGTTATGTGCTGCTCTGTATTTCACTTAAAACAATAATAGAGTATTAGTGTTCAGTGTCTAGAAATAGCCATTAAAAGTGCAGAAGGTTTGGAACCTGTGCCTGCTTGAAGTTTTGGGTTTTTTAATGTTGCTTGAAGTGGGTTTTTTAATGTGCTGCAAGAAGAGCTGTAATGGGATAATAAAAACTCAGCAGTAATTCCATCTCTTGCTGTCCTCTAGGAGGCCTGCAAAGAGTGTCCAGTCACTTAGAATGTGAAATGTCTTGTCTGCAAATGCAGAAGCATTAATCAAATATAGAGAAAGGGCTTTGGCACTTCTTCACTAAAAATAAACCCGTATTTGACCAGGAAAATATGATTATTCAATAAAAAGATTATGGCTGAACAGTGTGATTTATTGCATCTTACGCTTTGCTGAATGTTGTACTGTCTTGATTCTTTGCAGCTTCATTCTTTTTTAAAAAAGGTTTTATGTTGTTATTATCACTTAGGGAGCCCCAAGCATGGGAAAATCTCGTGGACATATATACAGTTTAAATTTTATCATAAAACCATTTAAGCTGCAAGTTTTCCCCGTAACAAATTGCACTCTTCCTATATGTGACAAGATGCAGAACACACCACCTTTTGTGGTCCTGGGCATCCACGGTAAAGCCTATTCCAACCTTTCTGGACTTTTGGTGGGATGTCACTGCTGTTGGAGTTCAGCCTCGCAGGAGCAGGGCAGAGCAAAGCCTCCCGAGGTTTTACAGTACTCTCTGTTAAATGGGCTATGCATACTCACGAGTACAAGTTTAAAAAAAATTCAAAATGCTAAAGATTAAAGGCTTTGTAAAGAAAAAATAAAGAACAAAAGAAAAGAAAAGCGAAGGTAATTAAGTATGGCTGTCTTATAGTGCAGCTGAGTCTGTGGTGATGCAGCAGTCTGGCTGTGTGGAGCTGATGAGAGGAAGCTGGTAATTGATAGAGAAAATTAAATTTGGGATTGTTTCATCTTCATTTGGGATTTCATTCAATGGTTTGTTTTCATATTTCTGGGTTTCCAGTACATTTGAAAAAGCTGCAGCTAAAAATCCCTTTGCCATTTCTGGAAGTCGTTCCAGGAGCTTTGGCAGTGCCGGGGTTTTGTGGGCGGGTGAGCTCGGTGGTGCTCAGAGGTGCTGGGTGTCTGCTCTGGGGCCAGGCACGGACACAGGAGCTGCTCCGGAGCTTGGCCTTCACCTGGAGCCACGCCTGAAAATCTCACTCCGAGGGATCTGGTTGTAGCAAAGGTCCAGGGGGACAAACTTGGTCAAGAGACTGAAATAAAGCAGCAACACGTAATAGCTTTAAAAACGGTGTAGCCTGACTTTTAACTCAGCCTGCAGTCTGAGCTAGAAGTTTGGCTGCAGGTAAGTGTTGTATATACAGGGGGGGTTTGGTTTGGGGAGGATTATTTTTATTTAAGGACACTTAAGCTAAGGGTATTGTTCTGTTTAGTATATTGTGTGGCTATCAGTTTAAATCAAATGTGATGTTTTGTAATTTTTTTTTAATGGTGTAGCTCTCAAGCTCTAACTGTTCTTTCAAATAAAAGTGTTCACACTTGTTGTCATCAAGCCAGAGAAGACTGATCCGGACTTTCAGGACAGATGAATTTGTGTTCTGAAGCACTAGTTCTTTTTTCTAATGGTAATGTCATTGAACACTAATTATCCTTTGGAATTAAGAGTTTGAGTACATACTGCTCCTAAATCAATCATTCTTTGGCTGAATTTTATCATATCTTGGGATTTTTCCCCCCGTTTTCTCCATATTCCCTAAGAAGGAGCTGTTGAAATTACAGTTACAATAATGAACAGAATATACAAGTTTTGGTTTGAATGCAAAGTAAACTAAAAATGAAATATTGTAAGAAATCCAATCCCGACTTAACATTTTGTCAGAACTTTAATTTAGCAAGCTGTAAGATTGGGCATCTTTGCTTTGATTGTATTGAGTGGACTGTGGAACCGAATTTGGCTGTAGTGCAGGAGCCGTGATTGCTTTCTCCTGATGAGCAGTTAATTTTGTGTAACTCACAGCCTTGAAATCCCCGGTGTGCTTCTCCTCATCAGAAACATCTCTGGGAATCCCTCTCTGCTGTTTTTGTTCAGCTCTGAGCTAGACCAGGTGGGATGGCCGGGGCTGGGCAGGAGGCCTGGAATTCCAGAGCTCTCACCTTGGCCACTCACTCCCCCGCCTGCCTCAGGCACAATCACCTTTTTTTTTCCTCAGCTTGGGTTGCTGCACCTGTGAAATGGAGACAATGCCTCCTCGCAGGAATGTTTTGCAAATTATGTAGGTGGAGCCGAGAACCTTCAAAGTGAAAAATCTCTTTAAAGAAAAAGAAGTCTTTAAGGTATTTCAGCGTGTGTAGCTCCCTGAAATGGATGGCCCAGCCTAGTGCCCTGGTGCCATCCAGAGGCACCTCAGGAGATCCCGGTCCAGGCGTGGCCCTGGCTCTGCTGGGACCCAAAGGCCACCAACCTGCTGCTCCACGGTGTTCAGTGCTCTGCCCCACCTTGGGAGGAACTCGATCAGATATTCTGATATTCTGATTGCCTGGGAAAATGATAAAGATACTGATTTAAAAAACATTCAGAGGCTGGGTTTTCTTTACTCGTGGGTTTTTTGTCCAGCGGCCGTTTCTAGTTACAGTGTTGTCTGTTTTCACTAGAACAAGTTGAAATCATCACAGAAGGATAAAGTGCGTCAGTTTATGGTCTTCACACAATCTAGTGAAAAGACAGCAGTGAGTTGTCTGTCTCAAAATGACTGGAAGTTAGATGTTGCAACAGACAACTTTTTCCAAAATCCTGAACTTTATATACGAGAGAGTGTTAAAGGATCACTGGACAGAAAGAAGTTAGAACAACTATATAACAGATACAAAGGTGAGTACCCTGAATTTTAAGGCTTATTTCCTACTTGTGTCATTCTTATTTACAATGTATTGGTGATGTTGTGCAGGGAAATCTTAGCCCACTCTTTCAGCTTTGTTTTTCTATACTAATAATACAAATTAGAAGGGAATTATAGGTAGGTTTCTGCTTCACAAGGATTACATGCAGTTACTCTATGTGCTCTGAATGAATCTACATTTATAGGACATTAGGGTCTGGAATTCTGAGCTGGAATTGTGTGTACAGTGGGTAATTCTAATGGTTAACGAGGATTTCAGGTAAGTCTCCTGGGGAGGGCACATCCCACAGGACTTGATTAAAGGTCACATACTAGGGATGGGTTTTACCTTAGTTTTTATTCAGCTTGTTCTTATTATCGGGTATCTGTTGTATAGCCAGTGTTCAACTGATATCCTGCCACATAAAGTGGGTTCAGTAGAGCAGAACAAATCCTGTGTTTTAGCACTTAATCTAAAAATGAGTGCTCTGTTTCCTGTCAGTTTCCCTGTGTTTTGTATGGATAATCCAAGTACCGTTTTTGTGAAGTCTGTGTTGGCTTGCCTTACTAGATCTTTGTTAGCACAATTGAAATGTGAGCATCTCACTTCCAGACCAGATGTTGATTCCTTTGTGGAAAGAGGAGTGGGCCTGGCTGACTTGGAATCCCTATAGGGGCAGCATAACATCCCTCTGGAGGTTACTGTGTCCAACCTCCTGCCTGCTGGAAACCTCCTGTGTGCCAGGAAATGCCTAAATCTGCTCCTGGGGTAGCTGTGGGAAGGGCACGTTGGGGTTCAGCTTGGACATGAACACTGCACTGAGGGCAGCTCAGTGTGACCAGAGGGGCCCATGGCTGAGTGTGCAGGGGGCAGAACCACTGTGCTCTGCAGGGAATGAGTCAGAAGATCCTGCATATTATTAGGCAGAAGACAAATGTTTGTGGTGCTTTTGTGTCTCAGTGAAAATAACGTGAACTCTATGGGAGACTTTATTGCAGTAACTGCCTCGATTGTTAGAGCTTAACCATTGGGAATGCTCATTTAATTGTGTTTTTAAAATACTCTCTTATAAGGGCTGATCCTAAAAATGGCTTCTTGAAAATGTTTCTTTGTCTTAAATAGCTTGTTGAACAAATCACCTTTTTCAAATATCTGCTTTTCTTGATACTTAACTTCTATGTCCCAAAGATCCTCAAGATGAAAATAAGATTGGTATAGATGGGATCCAGCAGTTCTGTGATGACCTCGCTCTGGACCCAGCCAGCATCACCGTTCTCATCATCGCGTGGAAATTCCGGGCTGCAACCCAGTGTGAATTCTCAAAGCTGGAATTCATGGATGGGATGACTGAGCTGGGGTGAGTGCCCGCCGAGCCTTAGGTGGTGACAGTGGGATCCACTGTCCTCCTTTGGGCAGGTCTCACTCTTGGTGTCCTTTCTGAGATGTTCCAGAGCCCAGCGTCGCTTGTCTGCCTCTGGAAAAACCCAACCCTGGGTGAGGGTTGGCACAGAGCTGCTCTGGCACGTAGAGCAGGGATGTTGGGCACACCCGGGCTTTCTGTGCCTTGGGAGAGTGCAAGGAGTCTTTATCACATTTTCCTAAAGATTTTGTGCATTGTAGAACCTGATACGTCAGGTATATGTGCAATTGCAATGTGAAGAAATAACAAATAAATTAAATTCTTGTAGAGGTGTAAACTCATTAAAGGCTTCCTGGATTCTGTTTTGATAATTGTATTGTATTCTACAAACAGTTTATAGATTTTTGTTTAACTCGTGTTTTTATGGCAGAATGAATAATAAACAAACAAATGTGCTTTTTAAAATGCAGATGTGACAGCATAGAAAAACTGAAGGCCCAGATTCCTAAAATGGAACAAGAATTAAAAGAACCCGGGAGATTTAAGGATTTTTATCAATTTACTTTCAACTTTGCAAAGAATCCAGGACAGAAAGGTTTAGGTATGTATTCTGTTCATAAGCATTTGTTCATAAATATTGGAAATTACTAATTAAAGCAATAAATGAATGTATTATTGTGATCCAACGAATCTGAAAGATAATCACCCTTGGGATAAAATATATCTGTGTGTTTTGAAAGATAGATGTCAATTTAAGGTATTCAAATTGATTATTAATAAAAGCTACAGAATTTTATAAGAGGGTTTATTCTTTCACTCACAGTGAGTGTAGTTCTCAGTAAGCACAATGGATTATGGTCTTACATTAAAGACATAATTACACCACTTAGAATTTGCAGCACTGAACAGATTAATTGAATTTTTACTTTTAGGATAAATTGAAGCTGTAAAACCATGTTCTGTGTAAGCACATTTGTACAGTCCCTTGTAACACCAAAAATGCTTGCAAATGTCTTGGCAGGATAGATCTGGAATGGCCCAGGCAGATTCCTGTGTTCTGGGCCTGGTGCCTGCTGGTGCTACCTACAGAGCTTTCCCCCCTTACCTCACTGAAGGCTTTTTTGTCATTATTTCAGACACCGAGTGTGGTTTTGGTTGGTGTAACAGGTGGAGTGGAAGAGTAAGTTATTAAAAATAATTCCAGAACACCACAGTTTGGATGGAATTAAAGGAACAAACTGTAGCTCTGTCTATCCGAAACAGCAAAAATGAAGGAATACAAATTTCTTTGGAGCAGTGACGTTAACCAGCCAGAATGTAAATTCATTTCTCTACAGTGTGATTTGGCTGTTAGCCAAAACTAGCGTTTCATGATCCCGTAACTTCTTCAGTTAATTGTTCTGGTTTTGAGAAGTAATAAAATACAGAAAGGCTGGTAGGCTCTTCCTTGGCAGCTTGTGAATTTGTTTTTCTCAGGAATGAAAATTCTCTAAACGGGCTGCCACTGCACAGCTTTGTGTTCCCAGACTGTAAAGATGAGCTTTCTGCTTTAGTTTTACTGGCTTTTATGTACAGGCCAACTTTTGGCTTAAAATGAGTATTGAAAAATAAGTAAATAAGCAGAACCTCTATGACCTTCTTTGATATCTTGCTGCATCTTCTTTGTTGTTTTCAGTGGATTGTGAATTTCATTGTATCCAAAGGAGCTAAAGTGCTGCTAAACCATCTGAAAATACTCGTGCATGCTTGTAGTCATTTCTGAATCCTGCAAATAAATGAATAGGCTGATTTGTATTTCTTGTAGAAAGTCATGATAATTTTTTCAGGCTGCTACAACGAGGAAGATGGGGACAGCAACTGAATTGTTTTCTCCCAGGAAAACTGATCCACTTTATTTCTCATTCATCACAAAGCTTCTTTGCACAGGTTAAGCTCTAGCAGTGGCAGACAGCTATGGTTTTCTGAGATCCATATAGCATATACATAATGTAAGATAGGTTTTTCAATTGTTTTTGTTTACAAAAAACTGGGTCTGGAAGTGATGTAGGACTGAGCTTAAAGTCTGGATGCTTACCAGCCCTTTTGGTGCTCATAAATACACAGTTTTAGGCATGAATTTAGAACAGCATAGAATAATTTTGGAAACCCTGGAGCAAAAGAATACTGGGAGAAGTACAGAGCTGCAAAGTAAGTGCTGCTAGTTAGGCAATTAATTTTGGTGTGTCTAAATAACTGCTTGTAGGAACTTGCAAATTGATTTTAATGTATATTGGCCTCTAATCTTGCAAACATTGTGCTGTAGTTCAGGCACAGTTCTGGAAATGCATTTCCTCTGCATAATTCCTTACTACTGTGTGAGTACTGTGGGTGTCTGAAAAGTTCTTGTGATGTCTGCATCTCATTGGAGAATACCCTGTAGCTGGTGTTCATCTCAAACATTGTTCGCTTCTCTTGCAGCTCTCTGGATAAAATTCAAAATGGAGGATGTATTTTGAGACTCTTTTATTTTATCCAGGAGGATTTCACTGAGCATTCTCAACGCTTACAGAAACCTAAAATTAGATCTTTACCTTCCAGTTTTGTTATTTCACAGAATTTCTTTTTAAAAATAAAAATAATGCTGTTGTCCCAAGGCATTATGTCATCATGTTTTACATGTTTGGACTCATACAGGCAGTTTGAGGTTGCAGCATCCTGAGATTTAGCTTTTAACAGCCTTTTTTGCTTACCCACAAGAATTATCTCAAATTAGTATAGAAATGTCAGAATGCAGAGGTTTTTTATTGTGATTGTTTACAAACTAAAATGCAGTGATTTGATGACGTTGCCTTTTTGTATGCACACCATTAATGCAGCACAAGGAAATAAAAGTTTTTAATCTGTTTCCTTGAGGAACTGATCAGCTTCCTCTGAAGTTGGTTAATTTTTAGAAAGGCAGTAGTTGTAGTTGAAAGCTAAAATGCATGGTTTTGTACCTGACTGTCCTGTTAAAGAGAGATTTTGAGCCTCTACAGTCTTGAATGAGTTGCCATTTTCAGATACAGCTCTGTTTACTGAGGAGTAGTGACCTCTGTCTAATTTGTCTCTGCTTCCTGAGAGTCAAACTTAGACTTTTGGCTGTAATCAAACCTCTTTGTAGCTGCTGGAAAAGCCTTCACAAATTTTATCCTGTACTTTGGTCAGGAGGTGTCATAATGTCACTCTGCTGTTTGAGAACTTTTGATGTCAGATGTTAAACAATTCAGAAACTGCTCATCAGCTCCTACTTTCCCTCCAGCAATGCAGATTTCGTACTTTGTTTTGTTTGCTGTTGGTTTCACCTCCAAGATCTGCCTCCCTGGGTTCTTCTAAAGATTTGGGCATCCTGGGGGAAGGAGGGCAGTGGAGTTCTTGGGTTATTGGTGTGGGGTTTTTTTTTTCCCCTGAGGTGAGCAGTTGATCCTGTGCCTTCTCTCCCAGCTTCCACAAGGGGATTGTTTGTAGAAGAAATTTGCTAGGCTGCCAGATAAATAAGAGCTTTTTGTTAAAGGGAGGCCACTTAGCTAGGCAGCCTTTTGGGGTCACCCCGTGACACCCCGTGGCTGAGGACGGAGAATTTGGGAACTGACAGTGAGCGGTGGTGGGTGCTGCAGCACGGAGCAGTTCCCTGGTGTTCCTGGGTGTGCAGGTGACCCTGGCAGAGCTGTGCCTTCCCTGTGGCTCTCCCAGGCTCCTGTCTGCCCTCCTGGCAGTTCATCCTCAGGGAGGGGGAGCTGGCTCTGTCCCTCCCCTCCCATCCAGACCAGCCGGGGTTTTTGGGAGCTGCTGCACCCCAGCAGCTCTGACGGGCGGGGGGGCTGCTCTCTAATGGGTCAGCTCAGCATTCACTCATCCCAAACAAGCAGAATTTACCAGGAGGCTTTGAAAGAAGGAAGAAACCAGCCAACCCACCACAAAAAACACCCAGCGAACAAAAGGAAAAGAATCCCCAACCCAAACGGCCAAAAACTGCCCAAAAAAAGCAGAAACTCTGCCCAACCTAAAGAACACCACTGACAAATAAACCAACTCTCTTCTCTCTGCTTAAGGACACCACCTGAAGATTCTTTCTCAAAAGGAAATCTTGACTGCAGAATTGGCCACTTGACTAAAGCCTCGTTACAGTGGCAGCACTGGTAATCGGGTTGCCCTAAAAGTGAAATCCTTAAAAGTTGGTTTCATCTAAATTGTGTTTTATACGTTTAAAAAAAAAAGAAAGTCTCAGTAGAAAACATTACAGATTTTCTTTTCAAGCCAATAGCATCTTTAACTGAAAATATTTTGCTGACTTTTAACTGAAGTCTTGTTAGATAGCAAAAGGCACATGAAATGTCCAGGGGGTTTGGGATATGTTTGATATTAATATGGGCAATTTTCAGGTCTGTAAAATATAAAATATGTGTGTAACACTTTATTTATGGTTGCCTTTTTGTAAAGGATCCATGAGTGTATTTGCATTAGTTTAATCTTTTCACATTTATGGATACATGGTTCATCCTGGTGTTAGATACTTGTGGAGATTATATATTTGATATTTATATCTCTAAAAGTAATATATTTTAATATTACAGATTTAGAAATGGCCATTGCCTACTGGAATTTAGTACTTAACGGAAGATTTAAATTTCTAGACTTGTGGAACAAATTTTTGTTGGTAAGTTTAAACCTTTACATAATCTGGACTGCAATATTTTCGGAACTTGGAAGATAAACGTGTTTAAGTTATTGAGTAGATGCAATAGACTGTCTTGACCTAAATCCCAGATAGTCACAGTGTGTACAAGAGAAATATGTTTTGGGGATATGGATGTGTCTGAGACAGTAAAAATGAATGTATAATAGGGTTTGATTATTTTTTTAAAATATAAATTTTACACCTCTCCAAACAGGAACATCATAAAAGATCAATTCCTAAGGATACCTGGAACCTTCTTCTAGACTTCAGTACAATGATAGCAGATGATATGTCTAACTATGATGAGGAAGGTAAACATTGCCATTTTCTCTCATTAACTTCTAACTGTGTTTTATATTACATTTATTCCTGTCTATCTGCTTTGGCACCATCTCAAAAACAGCTCCATTAGATTATTACTGGTAATCTGAAGTCCAGTTAGAGCTGCTTAATGCGTGTTGTAATCATCTCTGTTACTGATGTTTTAAAAAAGAAGTGGTGAAGCTTTCATGGAATCCATTTGCCTCAGCTCAGACGCAAATTCTTTCTTACTGAGACAACCCCAAATTCTTTCTGATTGAGACAAACCCTGCTATATGTCCATTTAAAACCCACAGATTCTCTGTTGGTGCAGTTCTTGGCATCTCCATCCAAGTCACTGCTCCATGCTTTGTGCAGCTCCGTGTAGGGTGCTCTGGTTATTGCATTTCCTAGCTGAGAATGTTTTTAAGTCTGCTTGCTTCAGTTTATGTGAGGCCGGGACGTGTTTTGACATAGAAGCAAAGCTGGCAGCACACAGGGGTTGCTGAACAGAGCTCACTTCCTACCAAATGTGTTTCTTGTAAACTTTTGTATTGATCTTTCCTCTTCCAGTCCATGTGCAGCCAAGAACAGCTGATTACCCTCAGCCCTTGGCAGCAGATCAGTTCAGGGAAGGGGGAGACTAAAATTGTGATACCTCCGGAGCAGCAAACCTCTCCAGCTTCATTTACCAATTATGGCCTGTCCTCATTGCCTTGTCAGTTTTGAGTTAGGATTTTGGTCAGTGTTTTTTGGTTTTGTCTGGAAGATGGCCCTTGAGGGTGATGCGTATTAAGTGGCTTTAATGGAAGTGGAAATCTTTAATCGGCTCTTAAATTTCAAGCAGGAAAAAAAGATTATTTCTTTTTTTGCCTCAAACTCTGCCTAGTTGAATGCTGGAAAGCAAATAGCTTGTGTGGATATGAAGCGTGTGAAGGAAGCAATGCCTTGTTGAACCAAGTTCTCATATTCTGGTGTTTTCCTCTTTTAGGGGCATGGCCAGTTCTCATTGATGACTTTGTGGAATTTGCACGCCCTCAAATTGCTGGGACAAAAAGTACGACAGTGTAGCACTAAAGGACCCCTCTAGAGTGTACATAGTCTGTACAAATACCTGAAATGGAAAATTGCACAGTCAATTTCTGCTGGCTGGACTGAACTGAAGATCAATCCTCACAGTATGGCTGAGGGTTGAGACAAACCTTTAAGGATACATCTTGGACCATATCATATTTCATTCTTCTACTGGTGGTTTGGGCTTTTCTTCTAGTCTGGACCACTCTCGCCCGTTAAAATTCCAACACTGTGGATTTCATCATGGATTTATTTTTTGTTGGTGGATCACCCTAGTTTCATCTCCCATAACTCCTAGAAGCTTTATAATTATTTTGAGGTTTCTGATTTCACATAAAGCACAACGCTGGTCATCATCAGACAACTGTTGTACGGCATCTGAATTATACAGATCATCAAAAAACGATTTTTAAAAGAATCCTTAAATATACACCTGGGGCTAGTTGCAAAGACTGTACTGATAGCACTTCCTGCAAGAGTGATATATTTAAGTGTACCGGGTCCGAGTTTTTTTTTATTTTCTGGAAAAGTGCAGGTGTCGTCTGAGTTTGAGTCTCTGGTCACAGGAGTGACAGGACTGGCCAAGGAGCCCCAGGGCTGCTGATTGGGGGTCCCTGGTGTCCGGCTGAGGTTTGCTGGTGGCTCAGCTGCTCTGGGGACAGCTTGGGGATGACACAACTCGAGCACTTCCCCCCCTCGGGCGCCGGCAGAGCCCGCAGCGGGCCGAGCTGTGTCCTCACTGAACCCAGCGTTCTCTAGGTTACTCTAGGAAATCAGATTGCATTGCAGTTTTGAAATGCTTATCTGTCTGTCAAAGAAAGGTTTTTCATTTCTGTGGAAATCAAACACTTGAATATACTGAATTTGTGTCTTAACTGTTTGCTACACAATACAGTATTTTAAATTGAGACATGTGACTTTTGCGGCTGAGATGTGACGAAGCGAATGGCCCTGTTGTACAAGAAGCTGGGGAGGTTGATGTGAATCTGGGTTTTGAAACCGTTATCCTGGTAAGTGAAATCTTCGTAACATAGAGGTACTGCCATTATGGATGACACCCTTTTAATTTTAAAATTATTTTGCTGAGTTTTTCCTTAAATTGACATATCACTGTGGTTGCCAAATACAGAAATTAAGGGTAAAGCTTTCCCAAACAAGCACAGATCAGATACAAACTACTACACTGGCTTTGTTTGTTTAAGTTATTTTGTGGATCATCACTACTTCTGTCTTGCTCTGTTTGACTAAATCGCTTCGTTTGGATCAAAGCAGGTTTTATCAGACGTAATTCTTTAATAATACAAGAGCTCTTTAGCTGCTTTTAAGGTATTTTACTCCTCACTGAGTTTGCTGGTGAAGAGATGTGATAAATCCTGCTCTGGAAAACAAGCTGGAAAGGACGAGCTCCAGGAGAGGAGACAGACCATACTTACAAGTGAGAAGAGGGGGTTTAAGTCCACGCTCTAAATAGTGCCCTGAGATAAGGCCAGAATTTATTTTTTGAGACGAGTCATTGGTACTTGCACTAGACTGCAGCACGATTTTATGCAGATGCTAAAAGTATTTTAGGGAAAATTGACTGTTAAACAGCTACAGTTTTTATTTGTGCAGTTGACCTTAAGGCTGACTCCCCTTACAGCAGTGCCCTTTTGGCAAATGCAGTTGTGCATTTATTCAAAAAATACAGTTCCTCAAAAACATTGCAGACTTGCTCCAGCTACTGGAATTGGCTATGCCAAAACCCGTGTGTTCTGCTGCTTTCAGTATTTCCTTTCTCAGTTTTGTGTAAATAAAAACGGGAACTTGAAATTGTGGGGTGGGGGGGGTGGAGAGAAAAAAAAATGCTCAACGAGGTTTTATCTCTGCGTGCCGTTTTCTGTCTTGAGGGTTTGGTACTGTTTCAGATTGATTAGTTCAAATATGCTGTGGAGAGGAGAACTGACTTGCTCTTCATCCCAATGCAGACTTGTCCCTCGAAAAAGTCTGGGATTGGGCAGTGGCAAAATGCCGTGGTGTTTAGAGACTCTTCCTGTTGAATGCAAGATCTTTCCAACAAAATAGTGTTGTCATCAGTTTGGTACTACATGCTTATAATTACTGTGTAATTATAAAGAAATACATAAAAACTTTGACTAATTATGTTGCAGATAAAGGGTTATTTGTGCTATCATGGCATCTTAAAAGTTTTTCAAAATGATCGAAGTTGAAAGAAACATTGATTTAACAGGGTGTTGTTCTAAGGACAAAATGCCTGGTTACAGGGAATATTTTGTACTGAAACGTGCTTGGATGTGGCCATGTGATTTTTTTCCTTTATATATGTGTGGGGGTTTTTGTTTTTATTTTTTTTTGGTTTGTTTTTTTTTTAAAGAATGCAGCCAGTTGCTTACTTGGATTGCTTTAATTCGTAAGTGCTTATGTCTTCAATTTGATGATCTCCCCGCAAATGGTTCGATTTAATTTTGCCAAATGTCAAGGAAAAAAAAAAAATGCAGGCAAACATCAAGTTTGTAAACTGTTTTTATACATTAAAATATGTACAAAATTAGAAGTGCCCTGATATAAAACACTTAATCTTGAGATTATATTTAGTAAAAACCCATCATTTACATATCTCTGTAAGTTCAAAATGTAACTTCTTACAATCCCTCTCATTACCAACAGAGGCAATAAAGCTCCAGTGAAATTGCCATGACTGAGGTTTGTACTGCATTGTTTCAGTGTATTCTTTGTAAAACTTGTTTCTGGCATGTGCTTTTAGGGAGTGGGGGAAAAAACCCCGTGGGATACATGTGTTTTGCATAAAATACAGGTCAGGACAAATCCTTCTTTTGGGGGGGAAAAGGAATCTAAAAACTGCTCCTGCATTTCGTCTGCTGCTTGTTCCCAGTGTTTGCAAGTCCCACCTGGAGCCGATTCTCCCAGCACCACACACGCTGCAGTGGCTCAGATATGCCTCAAGTAGAGCAGTAAAGCCACTTCTTTATTGATCAACCTGCTAATAAGTGAAAGTATGACTTGCCTCAAAACTGTTTTACAGTGAAATCCATACCGAGACATCCTTATTTAAGAAAGATATAATTTTTTAAAGAATGCATTTAATAAACTTTTGTCATTCACGCTTTTATTTAAATAACATTGCCAGAGGTCTCTGTAGATTTATTTGAGGATGGTAAATTGACTGGGTTGGCTTTTAAACAAAAACCAGTGATGCCCTTCAGGCCTTTGAGCTCTCCTGCAGTTGACCACACCATTAACTAATTGATGTAATTATAATTTAATCTGTCAACAATCGGCCTTGCTTTGTAAATGCGGAGCTGCTTTAGTACCAACACGTGGAAGTATCTGCAGAAATAAACACCACGAGTTTTACTCCTAAACAGGCACCTGTACCTCAGGCCCAAGTTTGCCCATTTAAACAGATAAAACCTCAACACCCAGCTTCTGGAAATTCTCCAAAATTCAGCAAAAGATGCCTAAATGCAATTTGAATGTTTTTGCATGAAGCTGCAGCTGTTTCTTTTCTAAACTCAATTCTGTGTTTTTAGAATATAACATTTCAAGCCTTTTTCAGCGTTTAAAGGCCAACTGCCAGGAGGCTGAGGGATGAATCAAATTAGGGCTGTGAGGGTGAGAGATGAGGGGCTGTAAAAAGGGTGGGGAGAGGCCCAGGTGTTTTTTCTTGCTGGTGCCTTCTCTCCAGCCCTGCTCCTGGGCCAGAGTGCAGCAAGCCTGGCTTGGCTCTGCCACCTTCTCCTCTACCACGTACATAATTAAAACAATGACTCGGCTAGAAGTGAAAGTTTTATTTAATAAATATAATTTTCATAAACCATTTTCAAAACATCTACTGACCAAGCTGTACAAGGAGCAAGCACACAGCCTCGCTGTCAGAGGAGCAAAAATAACATGAGGCAGCCACAGTGTCAGAGGTCCAAAATTCTTTGTATTACTTATTGCTCATTTCCAGTGGGCAACGCCCCTAATCTGCCCCAAATTAAGGATCTACATCTTTTAAAAGGTACTTCTTGCAGAGAACAAACTATTCCAGCTTTTTTATTTGCGCAGACGCAAACTCAATCCCACTTCAGTGAAAAAACAGGAGCCTAGATGATGATTTGTTATTTTTGTACGCATGAAACCTGAAATCTGTCACGGGGACTGCAACTAGGAATTGTAAAAATATATTCTCTGAGATACAAACACAATCCTCCTGCAGCAAGGTGCGCCTCATTTCTAACCATTTTCAACTGCGTGCTCCACACATCCTGCTGTCAGAATAGGGTGAGAGCCTGCTGCTGGTGGAAGTCATTTCCTTGAGCACGGCAGAGGGGTCAGGGCTCTGTGAGCAGGCCCCGCTCGGAGCCACACGAGCGGCGCTTTCTGTCCCGTGTCCCAGAGCTCTTCACCCCCGGCCTCGCTGCCCTCGGCGGTGACACGGCCGGGCTGAGGGGACACCAGGCGCTGGCAGCGTCCCCGAAGGGCGGCACACGCGGCTCCGAGCGGGTCCCGACGCCTTTGGAGCAGCACTGAGCTGAAGGAGAGAGAAATCCAGAGAGAGCAGAAGCCTGGCACAGCCCGCTGCCGATGCGCCGAGAGCTGCCAGAGCCGCGGGCGGCCCCAGCCCTGCTCCAGAAACCAAACCCTGCCCCTGGAAACAAACAGAAGCAAGGAACGGGCAAAGCAAGCAACAATCAAAACGTTTGTGGAAAAAAAAAATCCCAGCCCAGAGCTGCGAAGGAGAGAGTCTGGCTGGGAAATAATTTGGGAACAGGATAAAGGCTGAAATGAATCCCTGGTGAAGGGTGTGCCCAGCTCCAGGAAGGGCTCCTTTAAGCAGTGACATCTGTGTGACAATCTGTGTCAAACAGCAGTGGCGAGGGCAGTGACAGTGGTGAGTCATTAGGGATTCAACACATTAAAAAAACAAACAAACAAAAAGAGCCTCGAAAGAAGTGGTTCTAAAGCGCATTTTGCTGGAGCACTTTAGAACACCAAATTTCATCAAAATCACAAGTATTTAGAAGTACAGCAACAGCAGAACTGTGAAAAATAATTTAGGTTGCAGCTTTGAGACACTTTTAGCACTAGAAAATTGTATTTTATTCCCATATAGGAGTTACACTATCATAAAAAAAGTTTGAAAGTATCACCAAATATTTGCAGTAATAAATTTATAGCTGGTTAATATGCATTCTAAGTTGCATAAGCTTTTCTCAAATCATTCTGAAAATGAAAAAAACAAAGTTTTCAGCATTCCTTCCTTTGAAGCTTCTGTTCTTCCTTCCCTGCTGTAATCTTAAAAAATACAGGGTATTTTTAAGTAGAATATTTACATTTTAGTTTTTTAATTCAGAACATCTCAGATTTTTTTTTCACTGCATCCTCTGAAAAGCATGAGTTTGGCAACTAAAGTTGCTTTCCTAAGCAGCAAAACCAAACCCTGTTTTTCCCAGAGGCAGAAGGGACCTGCAGAGAACCCGAGCCCGTTCGGGAGCAGGTGCTTCCTTAGGGACACTGCATAGTAAAGTGAGTGTGCACCTCTCTCGCTCTGAACTACAAACATCTGCTACAGGCTTTCACGGATTTCAAGGCTCAAAGGTAAATAACAGAATTTTCCTCCCCGTGGCCAAGCCTCCCCCACCCCTTCGCACTCGCGCTGGGAGCTGAATGAATTACACAGAATTAGCTGGATTTTTCAGTTTCCCTCATGAAGGACTCTGCACCGTGCCCAGGGCACACTGGACTGGCTCCTACACTTGGGCTATCCAAGAAAGACACAAAGTCTTTCTTCCTTGAATAGGAGCATTTTTTAAGATTTGTGACACATCAACACAAAACCCCAGTGACTTCTACACAAAAGTATCTGTCACACCAAAAACCGTGCCCTTAAGCAAACCACATCAATGCTCTTACTCAATGAGACATTACTGACTTAGATTTACTGCAAATAGAAAAATATACCTTGGCCGAGGGATGGATTCTTAAGTCCTTCCTGAATTGTTTAAATGCAAGTTTCTTCGGTAACCTTACAAACACTGGGAAAAGGGAAAGTGGGGGGAAAGGGAGGAGAGGAGATGGAAGGTTTTAAAGAAACACATAATGAGCGCAAATTACTCTTCAAATACACAACTGTGCTGCTTTCGTGCAAATCTACTCAACGCACTGGTGTGGTAAAAGCCAAAATACATCACCTACAGAGCTGGGCCAGTGGAAATGCTTGGAGCGGGGTTTGTGGCAAAGCCTCTGCTTCCCCTCACACAATGAACCCGTCCGGGTGTCAGGGCAGGACACAGAAGCACAGGGATGGATGAGGGCACACGGTCACACACACGGACAGGACAATGCTGGGCCTGACACGGACACACGGGCACTGCTGAGAAGTGACACACTGTGGCTGAGGTGTAAAATGCAGCTGAACAGCAGATATCTGATTAGAGTAGCAAAATCATTCTGTATTTCTTAGGTATCCATGGCAGCATGAAGGCTCCTAGGAGGAGAAACTACTAGAAAGAAAATTACTGTTTTAAACCCAGGTTTAATACAGATATGAAATATAAAGGAAGTTATAGGAGTCGGTGAAATCCAAATATATTTTGCAGATCTGGAGGGGACTGGATGGATGACCATCAGGTTATTGTCCCTCCAGCTGGATCCAGGTTCTCAGCCCTATGCAGTGGGATTAGTCACATATTCATACCTGCTGCATGAGAAGGCAAGGCTCAATTTTAGTGTTTCTTCATCCCCTGGGCACTCGCTGGGGGGATCTAGAGCACTGACACATGCAACCTCAAGCTTTCCTGCACTCAGGCATCTGAAGACATGATACAGAAATGCATTATGAATGCTAAATGAAACACTTATTTAAAAGGAAAGATTGCTGTGTTTTGTTTCTTCCTCTTGTCTCATCATTTATTTTTAAAGCTTCTTAATTTCTGAACTTATCTTCACCTACAACAGTGGGAAAAATCCCTCGTGTGCTGCATGCTCAAGTCACTACAAATTTAACAACGAAGTTGCAATGCCAAATTCTTTCCTACCCAGATGTTGCCTCGAGCACTGAGATCTCGTAAACTCCAGGGTATCTGCAGCCTTCAGGTCTGAGTGAAGTTGCCAGGCACTAATGCAAAAACAAAGCTCCAAGAGCAGATCTGAAATAATCCCAGTTAAAGTCAGGGGCAGGAAAACGAACATCTGAAGGATCTGATCCAGGGGAAGGGGGGCCTGTTCCTTTGCTCATGGAACTTGAGAGAGTTTGGGATGTCAAGAGGGACACACTCCCCTGGCAGCAGCGCTGTTACAGTCAGCCAGGTTTGCATCAGCCCCAGTTCACAGTTTCTACCCAGAGCTAATTTCAAGATGGATCTTTACGCTCTTGCCTGTCCGACAGGACGAGTATTCCCATTCCTGAGGGGATGCCACTGTCAGAGATGACAGAGGGGGTGTCCCGGAGCAGCAGCACTTTTCCCAGTCCCCAGCCACCAGCAGCACTGTTCTAAGGCACCCTTGCAGCACTTGCACTGCATCTCCCACACGCCAGGAGCAGCGGTGGGTTCGGCCATCTGGCTGAGGGAACAGTGAAACGCTGCTGCTCCCCAGCCCCCTGCAGACACGTCTGGACTGGGACAGGGGAGGCACCTGCAGGATGCACCACCCAGAGCTCCAACTGTGCAATTTGTCTTTATTGGCATACTCAGGTATCAAAACATTGCCATCGAGGTCTCGGATCCTTCCGATAGACGAAGAGAATTAAGCATTAATTATACCTTCAAAATACAACAGGACCGAATATAAATACACGAAAAAATAACAAAACATGCAAAAATTCCCCAACTTTAAAAGGATTAATAATTCAAAAAATTTATGCTAGTGAGAATTCTGCTCAATTCTTAACAAATTTTTCCAGGTCAGGATCTAGAACTGTTAACAAAACAGGGCATCATAAAAGATGACTGGTTTCTGAATTGTACTTTAGAACAGTGAACTGTTATATCTCATATTATTCCAAATTACTGATTTGTCACAGTTAGCAGTGTTTTACAATGGCTAATATATTGCCACTCATACACCAGCATAAATATTTGAATTGCATTTAACTCTCAAAAATTACTAAACTGATTGCTTATAGAATACAGTAACTGTCCACAGAAGTAACAAAATTTATTTGCAAACTGCTAAGACAGCATCTGCAAGACAGCTCAAAATGCATGTCTGTTGAAAAGGAAGGGTCATCATGAAAAATGTAATTTTTATTAATTGTGGAGATTCAGATTGATTCAAATTGGATCACTCAATTCTGGGAGGAGAAAGATTTCTGTCACTGCCCTACAGGGACATCTCAAGTATTAAATGTAGGATTCCAATCTGCTCGTACAGCAACAAAAAGGATCAAATGGTCACAGGTAAAAGCATTCCTTAAAAAAAAAAAACCCAAAAAACCACCAAAAAACCCCAACTTATTTAGCAATTTGTAGATATAATCAGGAAAAATCCTGGAAGCAATTGCTGTGCAGATTGTGCCAGGCAGGCCAGACAAGCCCTGCCTGGACTCAGGAGTCCTCTGGGCTTTCCTAGGGCAGCGCCGGACACTGAGCTCGCCTCAGCACCTGCTACAGGTGTGTGAGCACCACACGGCTTCCACAAGGCATTCAAAAATGTCCCTGTCAGCAAGTGGCTGAGTCCATTGTGGAGAGAGTCAGGATGCTCCTGTCGTTGGCATAGAAGGGATCCGATGAACTCCATGATCTAAAGTAACAATAAAAGAAAAGTTTGGCTGACTGGGAACCTGTACTTGTACTGGGAGGTGAGGAGAAAAGTCTACGAGAGCAAAAGATAAAAGTGCTACGAGAGCAGGCAGATGCAGCTCTGTAAGGGACTGATTTCTGATTACTGATTTCATGCAGGTACCTGCAGCTCCTTCAGACCTTTGGAAACAGAGGCCAATTCACACAGCTACAGCTATTTCCACCACTGTGAATTAAAACAAGCAGAGGTTTTTAAGCCTGTTTTGCAGCTGAAGTTTCAGCGCTGTGCCTGGGGAGGCTGTGAATGCTGCCTGTGTACAGAGGCACCGTGAGGCTGCTCCAGCAGAGCCCAGAGGAGCACACAGCCAGCCCTGGGCACAGCCCAGCGGGAAACACCCGGGGGAGGCAAAACTTATCCACAGCCAGGAACCTGTTCCATCCCTTCCTGGTACACTTCAAAACGGCAGGGAACCACCCCAGACATCGCAGCTGCTGACTCGCAGGGGTCTCACCATGTCTTTAAGGGCAAAATACTGCTTGGGCTTCAAGAAATACTGCTCTTGGCTGGGCAGCATTAAGGACTGTATGGGGAAAGCTGAAAGTTTGGAAGGCAGGAAATCAAAACACAACAAGCTCATCCTCCAAATTAGGCTCTGTCAGAAATCTGCTGTTTCTTTAGAACTGTTCCATCCAGTGCCTTGACACAAGAACCACTAATGGGAGACCCAACAATTCAGCAATGATTCCTACTGTACAAGTAATGTATGTGATCCAGCATTCGTAATATTTTAGTGACTGACAAGTTGACAGACAATTTAATGGAACAGACAGACAAAAATGCATTTCAACATACCACACCACACATTTTATATTCTAACTGGCGAATGAAGCTATAGAAAATACTTCTCAAATACATTTTACAAGCAGTAAACTAAGCACAAGAGACTATAATCCTGTGGCCCGCTACTCCAAGCATTTGTACGACTTTGATTCATCAAAGCTTTTATCAAAATTTGATACGATGTTTGAGTTCACGTTATCGTATTTGACAGAATATCAGGAGCAGAGAATACAACACAAGCTGGCTACAGCAACATTATTTAAAATAGTGCTCTTCATTCTACAGCACTGGCACAAACAACATATTCATCATCATCACATCAATCAACAAAAATTATTTGCAGCTAACTCCTGGTTGAATACTCAGCTGTTTATTATAGAGTACAAGTACTTGAAAGACCATCTTGTTGGGGACTGCACAATCTTCTGGAGATTTAGATTTAAAAAAAAAAGCAGCTCAAGCTTGTGAACAAAGCCTAAGCAATTTTATGAGCATTTTAAAATCACCCAATCGTTTTTTTAACTGTACCTTCAGAATTTCACAACTTGTAACTGCTTCAAGTGATTCAAGGAATTAATAGTTTAAAAAATGAATAAAGACTTTCTCATATTACCAAGAAAGTGTAAGGGAAAAAATGGTCCCTTGACTTTTAGACTAGATTTTCAAGTGTCAATACAGAGTGGAAGGAGCTGAAATCATTGGAGAAAATAGACTTAAAAAAAAAAAATCTCTTTTTTATTTGTATTGTACCTAAATTTAAGTGAAACTAGAAGATTGTTCAGAGGAATTTCAACCAGAGGCAGAAGCAAAACCCACAGAACTTCAAGCCCTTAGTGTAGCACCAAGATAGTTTTGCATATTCATTGAACTTAATCCTAAGAATTCTAAAATTATTTCGCTAGATGGAACTTCATCTGAAAACTACATGAGGTAAGCAGAAAAGAAACCTGAGAAAAAGCAGTCTTGAAAAAAGTGTTCAATATTCTGTCAAATACGAATTAGCTTCAATAAAAAGTATTTTTAAGTTCTCAAGGAAAGAAAATTTGAGTGGAACCAAGAGAAAATTGTAAAACTGCAAATACATTGCAGAAAACAAAACACAAAATACCTACCGTATAAGACTATAGGTTACTAAGGCAATTGTTAATTAACAATCTGCCCTAATTAGATAGCAATAAGTGAAAAGAAATAGCAAGAGAAATTCCTTATTTGGAAAGCACAATTTTAGAGAAGTGAAAAAACCACCCCAGAAAAGTTAGAGCAACTGCTACCAAAATGTTGATTTTTAGACCAATTAAATGCTCACCTTGTAGATTAAAAATTCTATTAAACTGTTTATTTTACACATCATGCCCGCTTTCTACACAGCAAGTTTTAATTAAAAATGTACTTAATCGTAACAGTTCATTTTTCATATGGAATGAAACTTCTTGCATACTCATACCCTAGATTTGTAGAAACATTGAATAAATTTCATAAGCAAGCCAGGAGAGAGAGACTGACTGAAAGCACAGACACCGTGTTCAACACAAGAGTTCCAACAGAGATGAGCTACAGACCAGGCAATACCTAAAGGCAGAATCAGAGCTGACAAAGCTGTCAGGGAAAATTACCCACAGGAGATTTGATACCCAATGAATGATATCACAACCTTTTACTGAAAGAGACAAAGTTCTTCAAATATAAAACGAGTTGCCTTGAAAATGCGTGAAGTTCAGTGTTTTCAGGTTTGCCTTTTGGCCAATGAAGGACCATGATATCATTCAGGGACACAGATTACGATGTACAGAAGACTATTTTAATTTCTACCCCCAAATATTTCCGTATTTGTTTGCTATCCCTCTTTGTTTGGAAATGGGGAGATGGCACATGAGAGGATTCAGTAAGAGCTCCTCTCCCAGCTGGGCTGACTGCAAGAGCAGTGTTGCTTCTCAGACACATTCAATTACTCAACGTGCTTTTACCCCACTGACGTTCGTTTCACACGTGGTTGTGAAGGAAAGATTTATTTAGCACATACTTTGGAATGGCACACATGATTTTGACAATATACCTTCTGGAACCCAAAAAACATTGAAAATTCGTAGAACCTGAAGACTCTGTTCTGTCAATCACTCTGATTTTAGAAATAGATTATAAAAGTTATACTACAAAAATATTTCATCTTCATATCAATCAATGGCTGAAAGATTTAAAGGCTCTCCTCCTAACAATGAAGTTAGATTTAAGGGGGGGAGGGGGGGAATGTGAGCCTTTTGTATACCTTCAGGAGTAATGCAAGCTCCAAGGTAAATATTTGGAGGTTGTACATCAAGAACCAAAGGGAAAAGTCTTCCGACTTTACAAACAACTCCTGATTCGTGAAGGCAAAAAAGTAATCAAAAAGGAGAACAAAAACAGCAGCAAGGCTTGATTTTCTAAAGAGAAGAATGTACAAATCAAGAGAAATTACGATAGATACAACACAAGAGCTTGTAAAGCCAAACTAAACACTTGAACAGAAATCTTTCGAAAACCGTTTTTCCCTTCCCCATCCACTAAAGAAACCACTCAAAAAGAAACAAGAAGCTAATCTTTTAGGGTGAAAAAAAAAGTACAATAAAGAGTTGCATTTTCTACTTAGATAAGCAAAACCTGCAGCTGGTTTCTAGACATCTATGGCTGCAGGCTCATCGGGTTCCAGTTTATAGGAGAATCGTCTGCAGCAAAGGCTATTGAGAGAAATGCCACACCTGTTGACCCGGGTTGGGCTACACCTTCCCATTAGTCGTTCCAGCATTCTTCTAACAGATGTGCATGCTGTTTCCCCATCTGAGAAGCAGCACATGGAGTCCAAGCAGTTGATACCTGAACCTGCCTCAGTAAGCTGGAAAGAAAAAAAAAAAAAAAAGAAAAAAAAAGAAAATAGAAAAATCAGTACTCACAAATTCTAGCAATGAAGAGGTTACAAAAACACTTAGAAAAAGCAGGTTTTCTTAAAGCTAGAGTGTTGAATATTTTTCAATTTTATAGAACTACAATAATAATATTAGCACTTCCTAAGGTCTACATAGAGTAAAATTTGCTCTTTCCAAGGTCTGAGGGCAGCCTTGTTGAGCGCATGGAAATGGTTTGGCACCGCATCTGCCCAACACTGGAAATGAGGTGGTCAGGAATTCCCTCCAGCAAACCCCTCAGCAGAGCACATGCACTTCCAGCTGGGATGCCTTCATTCACCTCTGTGGCCCTACAATTGACACCAGCTCAGCCCTACTTCCAGGGAAAGGCTGCAGAATACAACACAGCAACCTGATCCCAAGTAATTCTTCCTCAAATGCACAATGCAGCTTCCTAGAATTTGACATTATATCACTAACATAGATACCCTTGGCTTGGTATGGAACAAAAGCACATTCCTGATTGTGTGAACATGGCTTATCCAAAAGCAAACAAGGCTGATGTCAGAAAGGTTCAGTCACGTTCATGCCAGCATGAAGAATAATTCAACATTAGCATAATAAACTCTTTCAACAGCTCATGTTTTGTAGGTGAGAAAAAAAAATGGAATAAAAGAAATAAAATGAAAAGAAAGCAGTAACATGTATGGGTATAAGTGCCACCTACCAGTGTGCTCCTGTACAGCACTGCTGCACCAACTGCAGCATAACTGGAGTCTCCTACTTCTGCAGAGAGAATATCCTAAACTGGCTTCAGTAACCATTCCAGAGAGAAGTAAAAATGTGAAGTGTGGGGATGCTTTTTAAATTTAATTTTAAACTCTCCATGAGAGCATCCTGTCAAACAAATAGTGAACATAGAGGCTGAACTGAGCATCCATTACCCTCTCCTCACACCAGTTACAGAAGAATTCTGGGAGGAGGCATCTCTAGTCCATGACAGGACACAGATTACTTCAGACCTTCCCACAACTTTTCACTGTGACACCAAAGGTCACTGACTCTTGTCTGAAGATTCTGTTTCTGAGCCCCAATTTCTTCCACACCACCCACAGCTGCCAAACACTGCAAGGAAAGGCAAAGAACCTCAAGAGTTCCCTGTGGGAATGGTTTCCTATGAGTGGACACACTCTCTTTCCTAATCCCCCCAAACAGGTAGCTGGACACATTTACAGCTCCACAACGGAAGAACAGCCTACACAACAAAGAAGAGGCAGCTAACAGAAACAAGAGGCTTTTGGAAGTACAAGAGAAAAATCTCAAGTGGTAGGACAAGGAGGAACACATGCAGAGCTGGTGTTTGTTTCCATGCAACTTTTCCTGTGCCTGCCCCTTCCTCAGCCCTGTGCCACATTCCCCACAGCCCCTCCAGACCTTCCCATCACCATTCATTGTGATGTTCACAGAACTGTCACTCAGCAGCTGTTGGAAAGTGCAGGATTCTCTACAAACTGAGACCCTAATCCTGTGGATGTTGCATCTCAGGGCCATGGCTGAGTACAGCAGAACACACTTTAACTCACACACTCATCTGGGGGGGTCTTTGGGACACAGAAGGAACATTAATTGTGACAATGAACTGCTGTACCCAAGAGGCAGGAACAGATATTCAAGTGACAGGTCTGAAAGGGGTTCTGGTTAAAAGACAAACGAAACAAAACACACCTCAACAGAGCCTGAGTCCCTGAATACCCTCATGTGTCGACCATCACGACCGGTTCCAACTGCAGTGCCACAGAAGATCCCAGAATCAGGAACTGCACACTTTGCAGCACTGCAGTACCAGCAAGTATGACCTTCAGAACCTGCTCAGACTGTGCTCCCAGAGTTGTGATTACACAAGAGACAAGAGATTACACAGAGCAGAAGGAATTCCCATTTGGAGGTGAGCAGGCCAACCCCCTGCTGCAGATGGAGTGACCTTCACAGCTGTGGTCCCAGCAATACAAAACTGTAACATTCCTACACTCAGGATTTCAAACAGAGTACTTACTTCATCCATTATCCTCAAGCAGACCTTTAGAGTTACTGCAGAAAGTCACATTACAGTGGCTGTATGCTAGATCAGATGAGCCAGAGCATTTTTTCCCTTAGAATCTGTTACCCTGAGAGTCAGCAGTTCTGGATAATATCCAAAAACTGTCAGAAAGAGGAACCAAGAGTAACCCAAAGGAGCTTCCAAGGAGCAAAGCCTCAACTCTGGATTTGGGAGGTCTAATATATCTTTTTCTGAAGAATCTCCTTTATTCTCTACAAGTTAGATACAAAAAGCTAGGATCATGTTTGAACCACAGCTTAGGGAAAAGTTTATATTTTTAAAAGTTAATAATTTTTAAAAAAATGGCAATTGAGACCCTACATAAGCCTGGAAACAACAATTCTATTCTGTAAAACTCACCGTTAGCAATACTGTGAGAACATTAAGGACAAAAAAAACCAACTAAATTTTATATGTAGATATACTGTTTATCACTGTCTGGTAAACATGGATTTTTGTATTTACATCCTGGAATGAAGGTACATATGCTAGAGTGTCCCTTTTCTCACTTTCTCTCTGTGGAGGACAATTATGATCATAGTTTTATACCAAAATAAAACCTGGCAGGGCAAGGCAGGAAGGCATAATGTTCCCTGGAGACCTGAAACAAACCCTCTGGAAACACAAGGCAGGAGAGACAATGCTTTAAAAAAAATTAATGAGTGTCGAGAAATAGCAGATATTATTAATATTTGGGTGGCAAATAAAGTATGTTCATAAGGTAAGATCTGGAATCTCAATAAATATGAGAATGGCTCATTGGATGTAATAAATCAAAATGCAACTGAGGTGCGGAATTAAAGAATGATTCGCCTTAGTAAAGAAAATAAAAATCAAACCAACATTCTATGATGCAATTTTTCTCGTAGAAACCAAAAACATGGGTATTTTGGAGATGGCTCAATGCCTGTCTCTGTATGATATACATAAATAAATGCACACACATTAGGGTACAGTGGGAGTACTACCTAGTGGAGGTAAGAACTGTCGGGCAGGCAAGATGGGTCTAGCAGCTGCCTATTGTCCTCCCCTCTGTGCCTGCTTTCAGCAAAGTCACCTGCTGAGCTGACTGAACCCTTTTCTTCCATCTGGAAGGACAGAAAAGCAACAGATCTTATAAAGCACCATGCTTGCATAGCTTTAAAACAGTTTTATCATTGTTACAAGAACTTCCACAGGTCTGGTCTTGAGAGAACAAGGCATATTTACAAGGTCAAGAGGCAATTTTTATTTTTGGTGGATCAAATGTGGTTTCTCAGCACCCACGTGTTAAGGGTGTTTGGCATTTTTGTGCTCTACAGATTACAATAAGGAAACCCAACAAATTTGGAATCTATCTAAAATGCTTAAGACTTTGGAGTTCAATTTGGTTTTCCCCTTCTAACAGAAAGGACCATTTCAGTTTGTTTGTCTTATTGCAGGTTATTCCATATGCCACAAGACAGACATTTCAACCCAAGATGTAATCACACTGAAAAGCTGGGACTTTGAGGGACAGGGAATGCCTTTAATCCTGTACTCCAAGTTAAGAGCACTGCAGGGTATTTTCCTGAGCTCAGGTCCCAGCTGCCAACATTCTGGTGCCACATGGGTGTTTTAGAAAATTGACACAAGATGGTTATTACTATTCCACTATTAAGTTAAAACTTGCCTCCTAGTGTAAATCTCACTATCTTTAACCCTTAATATACAGTATCCCAAAATCCCAAACAATTAGATTTAAAACTTCTAAAGAAAATATGTAGGGATGTTGCCATCTAACAACCTCACTGCCATGTTTTCATCACTTTTTCTACTCTGTATCAAATGAACCTAAAAGTGCCAAATTATTTCATTATTTCCAGATCTTATTAGAAGAAAGTTTTTTCAGGTAAGTAGTATGTGCCCTTTTGTGAAGGAAGTCAAATCCAAAATGGTGCATTCTTCCCTCATTTCCTCACCTTCCTGCGACAGATTCTGTGGATTAGCCAAGAGATCAACACCAAGCTATGCTAACACAATGAACAGGTCTGTGAAGGAAGAGATTACCCTTGATCAAAGTGCAGCACATCAGGATGTTCTAGAACACCTCACTAGTGGGAATTCATGCTTCCACTTGGACAGTTTTCTCTGAAATTCCATGCTCCTTACAGAAAATATAGGCTGTAAAAGGAACAAAGACCTCTCTGCTCTGGACTCGCCCCAGAGGGCTGGGTCAGACCTGAAAGCTGCAGGGGGGAATCCTATGGAGCAGGAGTTAGAGTTGAAAATACAGACAAGGAAGGAAGGCCATAAAGCCAGGACCTGGAGCCTGGAGTTGTGGAGACAGCTAAAGAGCAGATCTGGACTGAGACAAAGGGAAAACCAGGCAACAGCAGACTCACGGGGCTGGAGATGGAGAAAGGCTGGGGTCTGGCTGTGACAAGATAAATGCTCCAGAGCCCCAGATATAACACTGTGCACTGACAGCCTTCTCTGTAAATAAAACCTTTTCTGGTGTCTGACATTTCCCCAGTTCTGGGTACAGTTCATAACACACTGTCCAAAGGTAGAAGCTCTGTAAACAAAGTTAATCCCATCAGTAAGTAGAATTAAAACATCTGTCCGAGCAACACTTCTCAAATGTGGCTTAAGATTTCTGACAGTTCTTACAAAGCACAGGACACGTAGACATACATGCACACAGAACACTTTCTGTACAGATAAAAACACAGAATGAGATACACTGGGACCCAGTTAATACCCTAAGATACATATTTCACATATTCCAAGAGCAGGAGAGGCAGCCTAAAGAAAATATGTAGCTCAGCCAGACCCCAGCTCAGCACAACACCTGCACCTGCCTGTGCTGCCTCGTTTCCTCTTCATCCCACGTTCCAAAAGGGACAGTAAAGTCCAGAGGCAAGATTTTAAAAGGCACACACAAGACTGCAATTCTGACTTACAGGAATCACCTGGACACTTAGAAGATCAAAGATTCTAATGTACATCACCAATGTACTCAATATAAACTTGAACAATTTTTTTCACACACTGTGAAGCCTACAGAAATAAAAAAAAAAATTATAATATCATACTTCTCTTTTAATTTGAATTCGTAAAGGAAGTCTTCTTTTGATCTCAAGAGAAGAGTAAGCATTTTGGCAGAACAAGGCATATCTCAGTTTAACCTGGAGTTACGCTCCTTTTGAGGCTTTTAATACATATTTACAAACAACAAAAATCTGCCAAAGTCTGTTCATCAACCTCCATGCATTCTGCAGTCACAAAGGATGCAATCCCTGGGTGGGCATATACAAATGAGGTGTGACAGATTAGCTGCTTTACAGCTACATATTCACCAGGCAGCTGTTTTGTTTCATGCTCCCACAGTTTTCTTTGCCTTCTTTGCCCTATTGCTTTGGGAAAACCACAGAAACCAACTCGTGCTTTCCCCTCCAAATTAGATTTGACTTAATAGAGTGAAGTGAGTCATTTCTGTCTATCAATTGTTTCTCCTTTTCACTGTTTTAGGCAAGGATCCACAGAAAAAACTTCTCAATTTTGTCCAAAGACAGAACAAAGAACAAGAGAAACGTGAATTCTTGTTTGCTTCTAGTTGCATTTTACAAGCTCAGCTGCATATTAGAAAGCAGCCAGTGCTTGTACTTCAGGTACTGTCAGACACTCAAGGGTGAAAATTCTGACTTACAAGAGAACTGGATTTGCATAATCATTTGTTCCTAATGGAAAAATCAGATTTCCCCTTTTCTCCCTCTTCCCTAAGTTTAATATGAAGAAAATTGCCTCACATTAGCAATGACTCTCCTGGTTTTAGCATTTTAATGGCTATAGTGCTGCAATCCTATACAGCTTTATTTTCCTTTGACTAGCCAGCTGTATAGCCATTAAGATGTGTTTATTTTTTGAAATTTTAACAGAATCTTCTGTTCTAAAACCTTTGGTGTAGACATGATGTGTGACATAATTCACTTTAATAATTCACTGAGAAAACAAAGACTTACATACACTTACCCAAATTTTTTTAAAAGGTAACTTGATAAAACAAGATATCTGATAAACTAAGAATTTGAAAAGCTAACTTGTAAAGACTTTTTCAGAGGAACCTCCCCAATATGTTGCTAAGTTTAACAGCTTTCAAAAGCTACACTGTACTTTGCCTGTTTTAAAGCTACTAAGTGCTGAATCCAAACCAAACAAAATAAAACCAGTCCACCACTATGCCCCTGGGTGTTTGGAAATCCAAAGTGTTGTGTTTCACACTGGGGTCACTAACACCACAACACAATGGCCATTTCAAATTTTGCCTTGTAAAGTTGTAGTGCACTCTCAGAGGAAATACAAAACTTTTCTCTTTTGGTTAAACAAATGGCAATTAAGTCCCTAAAATGTAGTTTAGTTGGTTCTCCTAGGCACCTATTTGCACATTTTTAACAACAAAGTCCCGTTGAAAAATATTTAAAAGGACTCAGACCTTTGCATTAATACTTGCTGTAGGATGCAGAAGTAGATATTGGTGGAATTGAACAGATTGAGATATTGCTGATGCATATGAATGCTTAAGCCTTACAAAGAGAACCTTGACAGCATTTGACAGCATTTCATGTGCTGAACTCAGTGCTTTTGAAGAGTTGCAGAATCATGCTTTACCTACACAGACACATGTATGCTTTGATCTTGTTTTGAATTATTTTCTGGGACTTTGTAGCCAAATGCCTTTAGGAATATGTATCTATATACATTGAAAACAAACAACACTCACTTTATAGCTGCACAAAACAAGACACAAAAAGCCTCGGCTGCACAAGGGTATGGACGCACCCAGGCTTCAAACATTTTCTGCTCTTTTGACACAATTGAAAGCAAATTAAAAAGGGCAAATAACTTGCAAGAAATTGCTGCCTGAAGTACATGGATCTTCCTGTCACAGCCTTATAAAGCTGAGATTATCCAGCATGCAAAATGCACTGTTAATTTTTATCATAAAGAAACGAAAAGCATTATAACAGCATTATAACCATGCTAGAAACTACGATTATTTAAAAATGGATGCAAGAACAGCTGATCTTTATTCTGGAAGTTGAGCATCATGCTAGGGATGTTTTTACCTAAAAAAAAAAAAAAAAAAAAAAAAAAAAAAAAGAAAAAAGCACGTCCAACACATGCTACTTAGGAGAAGCATTTGGCTCAGAAACACAGAGCAAAGCCAAGAAATCACCAAACTGAATGTTTCTGCACTACAGGTATTGCCCTCTCACCCCACTAATATATATATATTCATGCCTCTTCCCATCTCTCTCAGCACTGGTTAGTTCACCTTGAGCATGCATAAGAGTTGATGAGGAACTGTCCCTCCTACTCTACCTAATTTTGCTCAGCTGATTCCTTGCCCTGGACAATGGCTGCAGTGCGATGAACTCGTCACTTAAAGCAACTCTGTTGGAGTACATCTACAATTGGACAGAGAAGGGATGGAACATACATGTCAGTAAGTAGCAGCAGTAATTTTCTAAGAGAAAGACACAGGACAACACATTGTTATTTAAGTGGAATACACATCATATACAGAACACAAGCCTGGTACCTTCAAGAGAGCTCCTGGGACCATCACAGCCAGTCACTGTTTGGCAGGACCATTCTTAAAGTACCTTTGCTTTCATACTGAGAGAAAAGGCCTACTCACTTTAATATCTGTGCTTTACCAGACACCTTTATTCTGTACTGCTTTCTCCCCTCAACAGCGCTCTGATTTATCTTTACCCAAAGATTTATATTTTGATTCACATTTACCTTACAGTCCAATTCCTCCTGTGTGATTCTGTAACAGACCTATATTGAGAAATTGCCCACAGGCTACTTCCGGGCAACTGACCTCAGTGAAACATAAGACAGCTTTTCTTTGGGCCAGCAAAAAGCCCTTGAAACACAGCAAGACTAAAATAAAACACAGTAACATGTATTCACCTTAAGAGCATTAAGGAACATAAAGTTTTCCAAGCTCATCCTCTGTAAGAGTCAACTCATGCTTGCCTGTCAAATTTTAAATTTTTAGTTTCCCAAAATGAATGACTAAGATTTAAGTTGCTATGACAGAATAGTATTTACTTAATTTTAAAAGCCTATCAATTTTCTGTCTCTTTCTGTTTCTTGCTCTCTGCTCTTATGAATAACTTAGCTAAACGTAACATCTAACAGATCAGAGGCAAATTCACACTTGATGCTACCACCTTATACTAACAAGAAAGATATAAAATCAAGGTAAGGAAGATTCCTAAAGATAGAGTGAATTCAGAGCACTAAGTCAGGTAAGTCACAAACAAAAAAAGTCTGAAAAATTAAAACAAAAGGGGCAAGCATTTTCAGCTGAGAAACCTGTGTTTTGCTCACTGCTCCTGGGATTAGTTTAGAATTTAAACGAAGGCAGACAGAAACAAATAACCTAAACTGCTGCAATTTAAAAACAAAGGAACTAGGTCATGTAACAATTTATCTTGCCATGATAAAAACACAGTAACTATAAACCAAGATTTTTCTTTCTCCCAATATAAAAAAAACCTAATGTAGTTCTACAATTAAAAATGAATAATTAAACATGTTCAATTATACAGAAGGTGCACCTACACTACGAAAGATAATTTTAAAGGACAATATATGATATTCCATATTTACTCCTTCAATGACTTCCACAGAATTCATTAGCATCAGTCATCACCTTTGTTTAGGACAAAGATATTCTCCAAACCCTTCCTATCTGAAAGTTGGTCTTTTCCTCTGCTTGGAAATGGAAAGAAAAAAATATTTACTTGGAATTTTAAACATAAATTATGAGGTATGATCATAAAATAAGCATTCTGTCACTTCTTGACAAGAAATGTGCTACGCTGATCAGCTGCTCCTCTTCAGTTATATCCATCTCCTCACTGCAAGAGTGCTGAATGAAATCCAGAGGAGCTGACTGTCCCATTAAAGCAAGAGCAGGAAAATCTCAACAGATTAAACCTCAAGAACGGAACGAGAAGGTGGCTTCTTTCTGAAAATACATCTGTAGCTATAATTTCGCTATGAGACACAGAAAGAGAAACCACTGGACTGCCCTTGAAGAATTTCTGGTCACATCAGGTCTTACCAGGTCTGTCTGAACAGTCCTATGAAAGCCAGTGATGATTTACCATGGCTTTTAGCTACTACATTCCAAGACAGGAAAAACAGCCAATATCCCAGTTTTGGAAAGGGACTAGTGGGGCATTTTGTCTAGCAGTAGGCTCGTCAGCATAATGTTGATCCTAGGTAAATAAGAGAACGTCTCACATGGACTTTTTAGCACACAAATTAGAAGGGTAATATAATTTCCATAAATCAAGATGCACTTACATCAAAGTAATTACAAGGTTAGATGCTAAAGATAACAGCACTGATGCAGTGCAGCCAGGAGTTCTGCATGGCACAGAGCTCAGAGCCACTTGCATCCAGCAATTACGATGCCACAAATCAGTCTGGCACAGAGGTGGACAGAAAGCTGCTAAGAGGTTTCAGACCATAACTGTGCATGGAATATCTCTGTCAGCTGACTTCTTCATTCCCTTTCACTATTTTTGGCCCTGTGCTAATTGATCTCTCATCAATGGCCTTAAAGAAACCAACATCATCCCCTGCAGATGTGTAGAAGATGCAGAAGACAACAGGTTATTGATGTATGTTATTCTGTAACCTGAATGTAGCTGGGGACTCATGATTTCCACATTTGGGACTAATGTCTGCTATGCTGGAATATAGTGCCCACTGGTGAGATCCAAAATTCAAGATGAGGTTGAAGAAGGGTGAAAATTACAGGAGAAACACAAGAATGATGAGAAGATTCTAAAACAACCTTTTTGACTGAAGAAGCAAGTCCAATCTACCTATCAGTGCTAAAATTACTGTGATCACAAAGCTAACTGCGAATAAACCAAAAACTGTAATAGAAACCTTCTCAGGTTAGCAGAAGAAGTATAAAAAGATAAAATGTTGAAAACTGAAACCAGAGAGACAGTCACAGTCACTAATTGAAAAACAGGTCAGGATGACTTCTCCATAACTGTCTCTGAAAAGAGGAAAACACTCAGAGATGAGGTATTTTCCTAAAGGGCAGTCTAATCTCACCAGAAGGGTATAAAGGATTTTTCTGTAGCCTGTATCAGGCAGAAGGGATTCCATTACCACAACCCAACTTTAAGCCTTGTCTATGAATCTGAAACAGCCACATGGGTAATTAGCTTTATTATAGAATCAACAATCAAATGCACAGCATATGAAATGCTTGAGATTTAAGAAATACTAATTAAAACAAGTTTTACTGACTTAATTTTTTAAGGTATTGTTTCCATTTTAAGAACTATTCAGTGCTAATTAGAGCAGTAGTTTCTAATACTTCCAATACCAAGACAAAAAGTAAGCTGCCATCTATAAAGCAGTATAAAAATACACAGCATGATCCTTTCATACAGCTGCAAGCTGAGCTGCAAGACTGAGCGACCCCTTAATAAATAATTCCATTCTTTATACTACCAATTACTAAAGAGAAACATTATTACCGTGTAAAATGGTGTTCTCACTTTTGTAATTTTAAATTAACAAGTGTATTTCAAAATGAGAATGCTTCTTTGTATTAACTATGACAGCAATGTAGGAGGGCAACTATTGGTCAAGTTGGATACAAAAGCGTAACATTACCTGGGCTTTTTCAGTACTCGTTGGTTGCAGATGTCTGTACAGCACTTTCTTCACAACATCAATAAACAAACAAGCAACTACTATGAGGATTATGGCAAACCAAGCAGAACCACTTGACAACAGTTGAACAAATACAAAGTACATGTCCTGGGTATGTAAAAATGGCCTGAAAAGTTAAAAGAAGTGGCAATTACTAAAAAGAACTTATAGAAGAAAAGTACAGCACAGGCTTTCTAAAGTGTATCTTATTTTACATCGAGCAGAGAACTTAGGATGCAGAGTCACAACTGCACCATGTACATGAGAAGTCCAGCAACCTGTTGGACCTGCAAACGAGCTCCAGGGAGAGAGAGGGTACTGAATTTCGGAGGAAAAGGTTCTGATTTAGTTTTAAATTGTGCTGCAGAGAATCAATCACCACCCTATCTCTCCAAACTCCAAACACCAAGCAAAAATAATTCACTTTACTGATTCAAACCCTAGCGTCTGTATTTGTGTTGCAATTATCTACCTGTTACATAACACCTCAGGGAATCTATTTACTTCTTAAAAATGGCTTTATAGTTACAGGCTGTCAGAGACAGATACTATGTGTCCTTGAGCAGGGGACAGCACAGCAGCACTTCTTAAATTTTTCAAAGAACCACCAAAAGCAAGAGGCCATTCTAGATTTAAAACTTTTTTTTTTTCACAGACCTACCACAAAATTGAGAGCAAAATGGCTAAACATCATATTTCAGTGTTTTTTTAGTTTCACTGAAACTATATTTAATAAAAAGGGGGGGAAAAAAAATCACTTACCAGATAATTCCCCCATAAAACAAGGAGAATATGAAATAAAATACAATGGATCCCCAAGTAACAAAATGGTTTATCCATGTCCAGAAGTGAGTTTCTAGTGCCATCTAAAACAGAGATAAGTTCAGTGAGCTTCTGTTTTCCACCCACTTCACAGAAAATGATAAATACCAGTCAAAATACACTTCTGAACTTCCAGCCCAAACATGAAATATTGTTGCAACAGATAAAAAATGAAGAAAAATTTCCAACCACTGTTGAAACTAAACATAAAAGTCACTTATCTGGAACCCTCAAGAATCAGTAACTTTGGAATCAATTTTAAGTTACTGCTTTATTACATATTTGCCTATACCCCCAAACCCAGAGAGCACACAGTGTGATTAGCATACCTTCATCGTAACAGTGATAACCATAACGGTGAAGACCAAAGTACCAAATGTCCAGTTCCCAAACATCTAAGGAAATGGCAAGGCAAAAATCATGGAAGGAAAAAAATATCCGTTAAGAGCATTCACAGTAAGTTAAATTTTTCTCAAGTCAGCTACACTAAAGAAATATGACATAAGCTTGTGACAAGTAATCATAATGAAAAAAGCAAGGAGGATACAACACAAACTACTAGAAAAAATACAGGTTATGATAAGAGCATAATCAACAACCCCCAAGTCATCTTTCTTCTTGGTTCAAAACAAATCACCACAAAGGCTACATGAAATATGGAAGCAAAAAAGAAAGGCCAAAACAGTAATATGAAATGACAGGAAAATGAAGATACCAATTTGATCATTTAATTATAAGCGTCCAGTAGAAAGGAAATATTGGGTGGAAGGTATTCACTTTAAGTGCACTTAAACACTTTTGAGTTCAAACACTTCCAGAGAATTTTAAACATGCAGCATCAAATGAAGGTTCACTTTTAACCCCAAGCAAAACTTTACAATTCAAAAATAATGGTGCCATTATATTTTCCAGAGAAAATTCTAAGGAAAAGACACTTTGTTTCAAGGCTAATAACCACAAAATTAAGCTCTAATCCTGAAACACTGAAATCTGTCCTTTTGTATTCTCTTGTGCACATGAATTAAACTATCAAAACTCTGAACAAGGTCTACAACAATAAAATCTCAGCTCTGACAACCAAGCAGGGAGGCTGAGGTTGTATCTATCTACACACATGCTACTCAGGGCTGCCATTCTAGACCAGGTCCAGCCTGGAATTGGCCGGGGGGATCACAGGGAAGATGTTGCTGTTTCACAGCCGGTTTTGCCACTGACAGACTGAACAATGACCAAATCCTCATCTCTGTGTCTACTGGGAGCAGACTAAGCAAGCAAGGAAGAAGGTACCACATGCACACAGGCAACCAGGGTCAGCCTAGGGCTGACACTACGGCACAGGGGCACGGAACTGGGATTCACACCGTTGTAGTTCTTGTTGCAGAGCTCTGACAAAAACATTCCAACGGCCTGAGGACAGATCTCACAACTGCTTCTCTCATCTATACACAAGGTATAAAACTGAGGCAGCCATGAGTCTGAATTTACTGAGAATTTTAAAGATAATGATAACATGTCTTCTTGAAGCCCTAGATTTACTTGTCCCACCAACAGTAATGGTTAACAAGTAACGTGCTTGTTGTTAACTGCTGCAATATTCATCTTAAAAGTAAAATTAAACGTCTTCTCCTGAGTGACCTGTGAAAGAAAGTGTCTTTGCTAACATTGCTCTCAATAGTCACAGAGTTAGAATGCAAAACACGAACAGGTTCTTGCCACCATTTTATTTTTGAACACATTTACACTGCGGATGCTGCATCCTTTAATCCTATGAAGTAACAGATACAATATTTTGTATCTCCTCCTCATCTAAACTCTTACCATTTGCCTGTTAGGTTTCAATATCTGACGACATGCACAGCATGAAAAAGGGGGGAGAAAAAAGAACTAAAAGATCAAGTAGTTGCACAATGTGTTGAGGTAAGCCTAAGAAAGCACCAGCATTAACAAATTATTTACCGTCTCTTCTACTCTGCTGTGCTCTGAACTGAGAGCCTGAAATGGAAACGTGAGGCCTTGCACTAACACTGCCCTGCATAGATCTGTGCAGGTGATCACTTCCTGAGGACTTTTTAAGAAAGCACTTCAGCAGTGCACAAAATCCTCTTGCCCTTAATTCTGGCTTTTCCAGGCACATATTAAATTTGCCAGAGACTATGCAATGCAGATATTTCTCTGCAACACAGTTCTACCAGTTCTAATCACCATCTTTTAGCAAACAGAGTAACTAAAACCCAGAAAAGTATTAGGATTTATTTGAAGTGATACCACATAAGAAGCTAAAGGGCAGCTGCCAATTCCCCAAACCAAACTGTTGTAACTAAATACAATGGAAGAAGTCTCTTCCTGCCCCGTGGATATTTTCTAGGCAATTTTGAAGTGAGGTGCTTTGACAACTGAAGATAGATGCACCACACACACTGATTCATAGTCTAAAATTACCTCACTGCAGGAGTCCTGAAGGACCTTTCCCAGCTCACAAGAATTTCAAATCCCACAGCTTGTAACAAATGACAAGAGAGGACACACTCATGCCTCAGCTGGAAAGAGACATTTCAGTCTAAAGCACAACGATTTTAACAGGCTTATCAGAGATCTGATGATGGGATGGGTGCTCCAGGTGGCTGCACCACTCCCCCTTCAGTGCTCCTCCTCCCTGAGCAGGGATGCTGCCAACCACCAGCTCTGCCTGCAGCCCTCAGGACCATTCTGTTCCCTGTCTGCACATCACTGCATTTCTGACTAAACCTCCTGAGCTCACACCCACTCCCTGGCACCAGGTGGTGCTGGCAATTCAGCAGGATGCTGCTTTTGTCCCTTGTGCCATAAATTGCAACTCTGCCAAACATTATGAGAATTGGCAAGTTCTTCATGCCAGTATTAAGAATGGCATAATGAGAAGCAAGTGTATTATTCCATTGCTACCCATGTTTAATGAGAGAAAAATCAGTATCTAATTGTTCTAAATTGAGTTAACTAACCCAGAACCTGGGGAAATAAGGAAACAGACTTGTAATGGTTTCATTCAAGTTTTAGAGTTTTTTTTTGTAAATGATTCTTCATGTAAACTTTAACATTTCTGAAATAGAAACTATCATATTAATGTATGATGATTTCATTAAGTTAGGGCCTTAAAAACATTTATTGAATAAAAAGATATTTAAAATCAGCTTGCATCACTAAATTAAAAAAAAATCAGAGTAATTGAAATATTATGTTTTCAGGAAAAATTGTATGAGTTTTGCCAACTTTTAGCATAACTTTATAAAACTTACTGAAGAAAAACCATTGACATTGCAATTAGGTCCAATTCAAAATGAGTTTTGAATGAATGAATATAAATTCTCATTTGCTGACGTTATGAAATAGGATTTTGACAAAAACAGTTTACAAAATACAACAAAGTTTAAGACAACCACGATACATCTATTATCTTGAAAGATATGTTCTTCAGGGACATATGCTTTCTGACAACACCTTACAGCTTCCATGCTAAGAAATGTTACTCTTGAGAGCACACACAAATACTGATCAAGAATCTTCGATAGTTGTAGCTCACAAAGACAAAATTTTTCGGACAGAGGAAGATTTTTCAAAAAAGCATTAAGAAATACCTCCAAAAATACAGCAATAGAATAACACTTAGGATATTGTACCTGGCCATTTCCCAGCAGAGAAGTGTCTTCTCCCATTAGAAGATATGAGCCATAAAAGAAAACAAATGCATGAAAGAAGCCCAAGATGGTCCAGTAAAGAAATGGTTTAAACCCCAGATGGGCATTTTTACTGATGTCTCTGCAGAAATAAAACAGATTTTAGATTTCATACTGTCCATAGCATTCAGGTATCCACACTGCATGAATGCTACTGCTTTATATAAATGTAACTTTTGACTGCACCAAGACACATTTAACAAATGCTGACATATGAAAAAAATACATAAATCATAGGAAAAAACCAAAACCTCTGAGCTCTCATGGTTTGGGTCTGCTTTAAGGAGCGGTCACCAATGGCCAGAGTCTCTAATGGGTCAAATTCAGAATAGCACAAACTAGTTTTCTTGTTCCTGGAGGTGGAACTGCAAGAGGAAGAAAAAGCCAGATCTCTTCTGATACTTACCCCTTGCTCTGCTCAAAAGACCTTTACAAAAAGAGAAACATCTGAGAGAAGACATCTCTTTTCCACAAAAATACCTGCTTTTTTCTCTAAAAAGCAGTATGCAGTGCAACATGCTACCACTGGGAGGACATCTAATTCTACAGGAGATCGCTCCTCTTAGTAAAGGATTTTTTTTTTTTGGTGGTGATTTCTCTAACCATGGTGTCCTAGTTTTTCTTTCTCCTGTCTGAGTGATTTTCACCTCCTACACATAATGGAGGAGAAGGCTGCCAATCATGTAAACTGACCAAGTGCTCAATGCTCTTCACTCATGACATGGATGACCTAAAAAGACAATTCTCTGGAAATACTCCTTTTAATTAACTTCTAGGATGAGAACTATGTAGCTTTAATTCTTCCTCATCAAGATAAGTTACTAAAAATACCCGAACTACAGAAAATTATTGTCCAGATGCTTAATAGCAAGTTCAGAGTTGTGCAGGTGCCACTGCTGCTTTACAAGGTGTGCCCCTGTGGGAATTGCTGCAGGACATACATACCTGTAGAGCACAGGTTTACTCTGCAATACATGCGGGTGCACATGCTGCTCAAAAAGACTGTAGATGAGGACAGGCAGGGAAGTGAAACAAATATTGTACAAAGTCAGGTATACACTGTCATAGAGCGTCTGCAAAGGAAAGCAAAAAGCATTTTATGCCTTGGAATTTATAAAGATTTATTAGCACTTAGAACAGCAATCATTGATGAGTTACATGAATTTGCTAGTTAGAAAAACAGCTGCGCTCACATAATCTAATAACATCAGCTATCTAATACAGAAAATGAAGCTGGGTATTTGCTAAATGTAACATCTCCACTGCTCTTTGTGTCACTCTTTCCTATTTTCTTAATTTCCTCTAGAGTTTCAGAGACAAGATGTCAGGCACGCAATACTTACTTGTTGTGAAAACAAACAGAAGAACTGATATAAAAATTGTGGTGTAATAAAGCACACATTCTGAAATAAAGAGAAGTGAAGGAAAGAGTTAATCCTTAGTACATGCCTCAGAGCCCTAAAAGAAATTGCTAACTCTTATGAGCTGGTAAAAATACACAGGGAGAGCACAAAGCCTTTCAGCATTTTAATTGGCAAAGTAAAACAAGATGCTTTGCTTGAGAGGCTATTTTGTTTGTCCATTTGGGACAATGAACCTGAAAGTATGAACTTAACTATACGTGCTTGAGGAGCACATCTCACTACAGGAGTCTAAGTAGTATTCCAATAGAAGAAATCCATTCATTTTCCCCTTCAGGTTCTTTTTAAGAATTGCTTTGCAGAATAGATTCCACATTTTATTTGATATAGCTCTGCCCTGCTCATGAGAGTTTTTTGCATGGAAGCAAACAAAGCAGAAATCACAATATAACACCATGCTATTGCCTTTGAACGAAAAAAAAAAAACAAACAAAAAAACCTTCAAAAGGGAATTGGAAGCCAATGCTGAAATCCCAGATAAAATTCAATAAAAACAGTGACTTTTGACTTATTATGAAAACAGCTGAATAAGTAAAAAAACCTAAAAGCACCCAAACCAAACAAATAAAATGCCTTGCCTTGAGAAAACAAACACATCAGCCTCTCAGCTCAGACAAACTCACTGTGGTATTTAAAGCCTATTTCTAGGTGGGAAGACTAAACAATTTCACAGTTAAACTACTGCATTTGGTTGTAAAACATAAAATAAAAAAGCCCAGAAAACAAAGCCCTGTTTAAACAGAGATATTTAACCCGATCCCAACAAAAATCTCAGATCTGAAATAAATTCCTTGCTGGGAAAAAAACTCACCTTATAAAAAAAGTACTGTACAAGGGTAGCTATTCTAATATAGTAAAAGTGCCCATGAACAAAAAGCAACTTGGAGAGGAATTTAAACCGTGCTATTGCATAGTCACTGTTTCTTACAGCTTGCCTTCCTTCCTTGCCCATGATTCCTGTAATGTATGGGAAACAAAACACAGGTTAAGTATAAGAAAAACTGAAGTTTAAAAATCCCAACAGCACACATCTGAAGCTAGAGTTCTGTTTTCCTGCACTAACACTGGAAGGACTTCAGCAGCTTTCTATCACAAAGGAAGATGTTATCCCTCACCCTTACAGCTGAAGGAAAGCTGCTCATTTGATGCTGATTCAATGAAAGAAGCCCCAGTTGCTGGAGACAGAAGGAAGTTACCTATGCCAACATGTGCCTCCTGGATCATGCTCACATCATTAGCACCATCTCCGATCGCTAACGTTATGGGCTTCTCTGGAGAGGTTTTTAACAGTCGGACCACCTGCAAAAAGAAAATGAAACACTTTCAAATTAGAAAGTCTATCTACAAACCATGCCACCAATTCCCAAGTACCTCAGTTAGCTGCCTATCTGTAGATACAATTATTATATTTTATGAACATGCATGTTTGGGTATAAAGCAGTTTTGGCATATCATATACATACATTAATTCCTTCTTTAGAAAAGTTTCCTGTTTTGGAGCACAAGCCTGATTTAAATATTATATCTGCCTTGAGCCTATTTTCCTGTTCTTATGTCAATCTTCTGTTACAATTTTTAGTTTGGTGCTTAACATACAAAGCAAAGTCAATTCAAGTAAAATTTAGAACTGAAAAGTTACCTATGGAGTAATACAGACTCAGTAAAATAAATCCAGATTGTTCATATTTTTAATGAATTAACTAATCCAGATAAAAGAAGAATTTGAAAAAGCAAATGCATTAGCTAAAAAATCAATATGCTCTTAACTGAGGAAAACAGTCTCTTTCTAAAGCAACTTCATTATCATCAAGTGGTATTCTCAACCAACAAAGAAACAGAAGAAGATATGACAGAAAGAAGGAAAGGCCCTAAAATACTCAGAAAGGGAGCAATGAATTCAGATCTTCAATGTAAGTGTCAATAATACTCTAAATACAGAGGAGTTAGTTAGCTGAGGCTTTTGGTTAAGGAGAATTAGTGATTCATTAACCACCCACAGAGTTCTAGCTTAAGGTAGAAGCTTCACTAATTCAGTTGTAAATGGGCTGCAGGCAAAGGTATGAAAGCAGATACTGGTTTTTCCAAAATCAAGAAAATAAATATGTATGAAAACATGTTTTCCCCCCCAAATTCCAGAAACCCCGAAGTAGAAATATCAACAGAACCACTGCAGGAGGTTAAGTTATAAAAGTTAATAAAAAATGTATTGTATTGTATTGAGTTGCAGTGTCAGGGCATTGATTCACAGGAGTGGGAATTTACCTCACATGAGGAAGGCAACAGTGATTAAACACAGTCCACAGCTCAGAGAAATCCACCTGATTGTGGAAATACACGCTCTAATTGCAGGTATTAATATTCAACTTTAAAGGGTCCCCATTTCTAAGGGGTCATTATTTCAAGTACATTTAGCATTAGATCCTAGGAAGCAGCCTTAGAGAGGCACCAAGGCTGCAGGATGTCACCACATCAGTCCCCTTGAGATCCTCAAGGCCTGGGTAATTTGGACAGACAAACATCTAAGTGAAAAGGTCAAGACAAATCCTCTGACAAATTTTAACAGCAGCAGTCAGCAGCAGCTCCAAATGACTGACATGATGATGTTTAAAAAAGGTTTTGAGTCATAAAACACACCAAAATTAGTAGTGAGACCGCTAACCATACATTAACACGCATTATATTTAAAGCTGAGTTCCTGCTTAATCTTGGAACAAACCTCACAAAAAGGTTTGTTTACCTACAGCAAAAACTCATGTGCAAGACTAGATGAAACTGCCCTGCACTTCCTTCCCTACCCCTCACATTGTATGGCATTTGTGTCTTGGTGATTTAAATACTTCAATGTTTGAAATTAAAAATTCACTGCAATCAAAATTTCATTTTACTGTACTTTATGACACAGGACAGGAAATAATCTCTACTATCTGCTGATGAGGAGAGGAATTAAGGAAAGCAGTACAAAATATTATAAATCAAGTTAAATGACAAATTTAACAAGGACATGACACTGACAAATAACTGCACCTTAAAGAGAGAGGATGGCAAAAATTTCAGCTAAAATAATGTACAAAGTGGACATACCCAACAGATTTGTTTATTCAGTGTAGCTACAACTTCCTTTCAATATTTTACTGAAACTAATACTATACCAGGTGAACAGTTCTATACTGAAGTGATCTAAAGAGTGCATGAGAACATTATATTTAAGAGTGGCCTCCAAACAGATCACTCCTGTTACAGTTAAAAGTCTGCCTCCTGAACATCTAGTACCTCACAGAAGGGTTTCCTAGTGCTTTAAGGTAAAGAGATATCTTTTCATGAAGAGAAAATTTTAACAGGAAAGAATATGCTAGGCCTTCATTAGAGCTTTCTGGAAAGAAAAAAAATCTCAATTTGAATCTTATCAACTTGTATTTGAGTAAAAATCAGTACATGTGAAAGAAAAATTATATTAGAAGAGCAGATTAAGGCAAACCTTTCCTGGAGACTAGGCCTTGGCTTCCCCCTTTCCTTTTACTTCTTCCTCAAACTCAGGTATTTTTAAAGTATTTAGAGAAGCAGTTTCTCCCTACAGGTTCATGAATTTTCAATTTAGTTGTTTTGGTTTGGAGAAGTGATGGAGCAAAAAGCATGCAGGAGATTGGGAGAGCTGCTGCCTTACTGAACACTCAAGAGACAGAATAAAGATGAGCCTGGTGGCAGTATTTCGATTTCTCCATTCACTTGCAAATTTTCAAACACACATTTAGAAATTTCTGAGCAAACTACTCTAGACTTGAATTTAACAAGGATTCAGAGGTCACAAAAAGGGTCAGACAAACAAACAAAACTATTTCAGAAATCCTTGCCTCCTCAAAGCAGGATAAAAATACTTCAAAGGCAATCCTGACTTTATTCTCACTTACCTTTGCTTTCTGAAGGGGTGCCATGCGACAGCACAACACTGCAGAACAGTTTTTGCAAACTTCCATGAACAGTTTTTCATGTTCCCTGAGTGCAAGAGAGAGGCTGGTCCCATCCACAACCAGTCCATGCTGGATAACATGGTCTTCCTTTATTCTATTTGGGGACAAAAATGTTGACTTTATACTGGCATTAACAGTAAAATTCCAATTTTGCTATAAGCTCTGTTGTTGGCCAGACAATAAGCAAAGTAATTAATCCACCAGACTACTTCTTCTAGTCTGTTATTATATTAATAGTTTTTTTAAAAGACAACTTATTTGTCTGGTACATGCATCAAAGAGACTGCCATAACATTTAAAAATGAAAGCAACCCAAGCTAAGATCATCACTGAGATAGTGACATCTCAGGTGTTTTACCTTTTGGCTAGCTGCCTCAGCTGTTCTGCACAGGTACTGTCTGACTTGTGCTGCACAAGCTCAAGGATGTTCATGGTTCTGTGAAAGTGTCCACAGGATAAACTGACACTAACAGCTGTTTCGTGCTTGTCTCCAGTGAGCACCCACACTTTGATACCAGCCAGCCTGAGGGCTTCTATAGTTTCTTGGACTTTCTCCTGCAGTCTAGAAACAAGAAAAATCTTAAAGAACCAACTGAACACTTTATAAACAAAAGAGTTCATACTGTAACTCCGTGTTACCACTGTAACCCCATTGCCACGGTGAATTAAGTCTGCCTTTCCAATGTTACATGTATTTTCAGAGAACCATAGTCTGGCAGATGATATTCTGTTACCAGCAACAAAACAAAGGCCTTGATGAAATACAAACAAAACTTCAATCCTGCTAAGGAACCAGAAATTTGTATTAAGCATATCTTGATTTAAACTATGCACCATCACTGCATTTGAGAAGCTTTTAAACAATCCCCAATAATTCCTGGCTACTGTGGTGCATGTACACCCCATGTGCTTACTTCAAAGTACAATGCACCCCGACCTACAGAGCAGAAGTAGAATACTTTGCAAAGGAGCTGTGTGCAAATCCTTTCCCAAGGAATCTGCTGTTACACTGAATATTTGCTGCAACTATTCCATTTCACAAGCATGAAATCTCCCCTGATGAGACACTGTTATTAAGACAGAATCAGTTGGTGCAAGTTTTGTTTTGAATATGCCCCAATCCAAAGGTAAATATACTAAACAAGAATAGCACAGAACTTTTGGTCATAGTGGGGAGAGCTTTTCACACTTCATAGTTCAATTATAAATCCTAAACTGGCTGGGTTTGAGCGTAGATAGCAGTAACTCCATGGCGTACTTGTCTTCTACTCCTGTAGCCCCCAGTAATTCCAGATCCCTTTCTATGAAGTTGAACACATCTGCTAATCTCTCTTCCCGCTGCTGTAAGGCAGTCCTGGCCTCATGAAGGCGTTTGCCAATTTCTTGGTACTCCTCAGGTGTGAATCTTCTATAGGCCACGCACAGAGTTCTTAGGCCTTTCTGTGAGAAAATAAAAAACACCATTCAGAATAGACAAGATTCTGATCTAACAATAAAGTGTCACCAGCAATTCTTCTCACTTCAAGTCACAGTTTATACTGCATGAATTTTCTTCCAATCAGCTTAGGCTGGGAGCTGGGCAAGCATACACACTCACCAAAGCAAACTCATCCACATGTATCCTTGTTTTATCTATTTCTCCACTCTTACTGCGAGGAAGAATGGAAGATTCTGCTCCCTTTGTGAATAAAAGCTTCTCCCCTAGAAAGTCAAACAGAAGTGAAATTAAAAGTAATGCAGTTTAAGAAGTTCTCAAGTGCTGCTTGTGCAATTTCTGATCACCTACCTGAGGGACTCTCTACAATGACACTCATTCGTCGGCGGTTTGGATCGAACTCCAAAACGTGAAGCAATTTATACCTGTATTTTGTGTTTTAAAAGAGGGAATGGGAAGAAAACATTTTTAGAAATAAATAGCCAAAGACAATTACTTATAAATAGACTCTTACACCACAGACCTTTCCTCAAAGTGTCATTTTTGTATAGAAACTCTGAAAGCAAAGCTACCACTGCTGAACAACAGGGACTGTTCATTGCTTTTTATCAGTTTATATATGCTTAATTCCATTCTGTAAGAATAAAAGGTTCTTCTACCAACAGGAACAGCTTTCTGAATACTAACTTGACATTTGGCAATTACAAGCAGCTCCTATTTCTTCATCCTTCCGTTGTTACCTCAAGTATAACTTTGAAAACTACGCCTTGTTTCTGACAAATTTGTAAAAAATCTAGACTGTCAAAAAAGCGTGTGTGCCCTGGTGTTTTTTGTTATGTTACCACTAGCTTAGAAAATTAATTTTAGACATTTAAATTCTAAGTACTGCCAACTAGCTGGCACAGATCAAATAAGTAAAGAGTTATGGTATACTGCAGATATATAGTTAGTTAATTTGGGGAAAGTTTAAAATATCTAATTAGATTATGCACAGATGAGACTGATTTTGGGAATTTCTACAGCTGAAACAGGACTTGAATATGCAGTTCAGTTTTCCAACTCTGCTACAGTCTCAACCTTTGAGGAATGGGCAAAGATACAAACTGTTACAACACACACCTACACAGAGTAACTCACACAGAATTCTTGCATCTCAGCTACAATTGGTAAGGAATAAGATGCAAGCTGTCTTGAAGACATCAAGGGAAAAGCATTAAACAGAGCACGCTGTGGAAAGGCAAGGTTTGCTTATGAACAGAGAGGATTAAGAGAACATTACATTAATCTTCACTACTGTTCCATCCACCAAAATAATCAAGAAAAAAACCAAATACCTCTCTGGTTTTCCAAGACTTTTTACTTCCATACTGTCTCCACTAATTCCAGTAAATACTACGCCAACCCTAAAAATAAAGAAAATATACATTAAATTATCACTTTAGACAAAATGCCTATTAATGGAGGCAGGGGAAGATGGCAAGGAAGAAAAGGAGAAACTTCTACACCTCATGACTGTACTCTGCTTCTAGAGAAAATGAAGAATGCCCATTTCTGCCATATTTTATTCACATCACACTCTGACCACTCTAATTTCTCAAGTAATTTCATAAATATTTAAAATCATTACTTTATAATACACCTAGAGGATTGTGTGTTTTACATTTGAATGCTTTCCCAGTAAGGTGACAGTGCCAGGCCCTGGCCTTCACCAGTCCTGGGCCATTCCTAAGGCTGCCCTCGCAGGCAGCTCGTGTGTCAGACAGTCCTGGCAGCGCTGCTCACCGGCTCGCAGCTTCCACTAAAGCCTTCTCGTCTGGAGAAGAAGCATAATATTCCAGAGGGGATGTGATCCCATTGGCATGCCAGGGACCGTCAGCACCATCTGTCTGATCTGCGTTGATCTGCACTGTGTGACACAGACAAACTGCTTTCAGGAAGAGCTCTTCCTCTTTCACCTAGAAGAAAGAAAAAGTTGATTTGTAACGTTTACGTATCAACCCAGTTTTGAACACGCCTAAGGAAAAAGTGTTTTTACTTACAAATCTGCCAAGCATTTCATGTTAAATAACCACATCTCAAATTTTAAATAAATATTATTTATTCAGTGACACTTGAAAGCTTCAAACTATTCAGAAATTCTGATTTATGTGTGTGTTTTTTTGGGGTTTTTTTAATGCTAATGGTACAAGAATATTTCTCTGAAATAAAACACTTTCCATCTAGGATGACTAAAGGTAGGAAAACCAAAGAGCCTTACCAAACCATGCCTATTTCCATCTGGGGAATCTTCAGAAAATCCTTCTGGAGTTAGTTTACCATTGACCTCTTGGTACTTTATACCATTAATGGAGCACTCCCGAAACTGCATCTCATTTTCAGTTAATGTACCAGTTTTGTCTGTAAACACATACTCTACCTTTTGTAAAATAAAACAAAGAAACAAACTTGGAATTGCATGTACTTGTTAGAACAAAAAAAGCTACAATGATCTCCACTCACACTTTCTGTTGCAGACGTTTTTAAAATCATGTAAGAATTTTAACTTCTGCCATCACATCTTTATACCTTATTTTAAAATTGATCAGAAATTGTATCACAATTGTATTGCAGTAACAAATTTTAATATTAAAAACTATGTAGAATATAGGTTAAAAAACCTAACAGACAACGTATTTTTTACCTGTCCCAATTCCTCATTGAGGTCTGAAGTATTTACTTGTGCTCTCTGGTTTGTTTCTTCATGATAGAGGTCAAGATCCCATCCAATAAAAAAAGATCCAAGAAATTTCTGCATCTCAACAGTCACATAGAGTGAAATGGGTATAATGAAATTGTAAAGTACCAAAAAAGCAAGAAAATCTGAAATAAACCTCAGGATCTACAGGAGAAAAAAGGAAAACGTGAAAATTACCACAGGATCAGGCGAAACATGGTGACTTAATTATGCTTCAATATGTATGAAAAATGACAAACTGGGAGAGCCAGAGAAGCCCAAGTCCCACGCACACACGAGAGACAACACTCCAGTGACAATGCAGGTATTTTGGATTGCTGCAGTAACACGCCTTCACACTGCTGCAAAAAGTCTGCCTTAAGCTGGGACTGGAGGTTTCAATTCACAAGTTCATTAATTTTTGTCTCTCTACTGAATCTGTCAGGAGGGCTGCCAATTAATAGTAACTCTCATAGTGATTTTGTTTTCCAGCTCTGAATGAGTTTGGTCTGAGAAAATTAACGTGTTCCTCATTCCATCATTCATGTGAGCTTTTCTAAGGAACCCTAAATTGTGAAGCCAACCAAGTGATTTTCCATGCTGTCAGAGGAACCTGCAAGCGCTCTGTTGTTTCAGGACAGCAAAGTGTCAAGAGGGCTCCTGTCTGCAGGCACTCCCCAGTGATTTGGGTGATCCCAGACAACACAAAAAGAAAAGGACCATGTAGATTTATGCCTCTTCAAATCACGGTGTTCCACACACACATTTCAGGCAAACCTCTATGTGACAGGAGAGAAACTAACTTTTACTAGATAGGATCATTAAAAAAAACCCTGAAATGCAACACTATGGTCTCCTTTTCCCCTGCAGAACGAACTCAATACCTAAATTGTACTTTGGAAAGACCCTTACCAACACTTGAATACTGAGCAAGGGAGATTAGAGATGACAAAAACCAGGCCACCTCTTTTAACTCCACCACATATTGCTGCAGGAGAACATTTTAAATAAAGGAAGCATAAAAGTAGTCAACAATTTGCAAAGCTAAATAATTTCTGTTTGTCCTCTTTAGGGAGCATTGCTATAAGTATTTAATAAATAATTAAAACAGCTGGCAAAAACTCAGGAAGTTCTGTGCCTAAAGAGATCTTCCAAACTAAACCAGAAAAGATAGATAGAAAGTGAGAGCAGTAATTCTAAGTAAATCTAAGAGAAGTGGTGACAATTACTTGAGTTAGAGAGTTTCTTCAAGCAATGGCAATGAAATAACAATCTGCACACACAGGAGGAGATGGACAGGGAAAGCACTCTGAGTAAGGATGCCAGCATGCTGAGAAATGCAAAGCAGACCGTGGAAGTCAACAGGGGAGACAGAAAAACAATGACAGAAGGAGAATGACACTGCGGAAACACACATGGCTCTCCACATTCCTGATGGCAAAGGAATGGAAAGATTGAGGAAATACTTATCCCTGCTCTATTCACAACTGAAAGGCTCCACAGGCTAGACTAACTTGCATAGCAATTATTTCAAATTAAGCTCCTGAACTGCTTTGGACAAAGGCAGACTCATACAGAAATCAAAAATTAAATAGAACACAGAAAAATACAGACTAATTGAAAAAAAGAGATACTTTTCAGAACCACAGATTTCAGGGACACTTAAAAGGATCCCTTCAATCTCTAAAGAGAACTGAGCAGGCAAGCAGGAGCTTGAGCAAAATTACAGCCTTACGAAATTGCCCAAACCATCTCAACATCACAGAAGGTATAAAATTCCTGAACTGTGAAATCACTGCAATAGAACATACACAAGAACAGCCATTCTCCTCCTCTTTCCCGTTATGGAATGACAAAAGACATTCTAAAGAACAATAATTGGAACACAGACCATCAGAAATACGTCCTAACAAAGCCTTTTCAAAAGTTTTCAAAAAGTCTGGTCTTTTCATAAAGGAAGAAGAAGTTCAACCAGTAACAGAGGTAGAAATATTTCTATACAATGGTGAGGCTACATGGGACTAACCCAAAAATCACCGAGACAACAGCACAGAGACTTGCAAGTGGATCATACGGTGGTTACACATAGGACAGAGGCATAATACATATGACATTGAGTGTATATTGGTTCAGAGTTCCTCAGATATGCAACTGGGCAGAACTATGTTACCTTACTGCTGTTTCTTTCATGCTCTGTTTTTTCATTATACCAAGGCTCATCCCATTTCTCTTCAGCTTGCCATGCATACTTTAAAATAGTGCTCAGAATGGCTTCAAAGAGGAGGATTATTAGATAAATAATCAAAAAAGAATTCATGGACCTATAACGAGGCAAAAAAAAAAAAGCAAGAACTTCAGTTTATTTTACTTCATCTGTTGACAGTGTGGTTATATGAATTGATCAAAAACTCATTGGACCTTTTTTAAAAAGTGCATCCTGTGCTTGATACAGATAAAAAGTTTCTATGTGACAAGCAGGCAACAGAATGGGAAAGAAATTTTACATCTGAGATAAACTCTATATAGCAATATAAAGACTAGATCAAGGTGCAGGAACACCCCAGCAGCTGACCTGTGTCACACCTGCAGTCCCACAGTGGCCCTTCTTTCCCCAAGGAGCCTGCAAGGCTGTGCAGGCAGCACAAACAAGCACAGCAGAAACCCATGGCTGCACCTTGTCCTCAGTCAGAGGAGCACTGCCACCTGCAGCTGAGCATTTAACCCAGGCCAGGCCACAGCAGGAGAGCCACACCTGCTGCTTGTTCTGTAACCAGCCAGACCATCCTTCCTGCCCTTGCTTTGGTGACTGAACTGCTCTTGTGCCACATACACTTGTTTGTATGTAGCTGTACATTTGCACAAGAATGCCAGGGAGCTCTCTCAGATTTTTAGTAACTGGAATAAAGGCAACATATCAGAACTCCTTTTCCTTTTAAAATAAATAATGAGATTCAATACAAATATCTATCATAGTAACACCTATCCTGCAACCAGGAGCAAGCTTGGACATTTCCACTTAGTGCACTACTAAAGAACAAAATATCAAGAAATTGATTTTATCTTTATAGCTTCCTACTGAAGGCAAAGCAATTTACACTCTCTTCCCTTTGCCCATAACTCAATGATGAGACCACCAGAGTTTTAAGGTTACACAGGAAAAAGTAAGTTAAAGCTCTACAAATAAGAGAGATATTAGAAAATAAACATACTTTTCTACTGCTGACCGTTTCTGAGATTTACTCTTGTAATTTAATGCCATCTTTGTCTCCATACCTGTATACACAGCAACACCTGGGAAGGAAGGGGGGAAGAGTCAGACTTCATTTTCTGCATAAATACAACCTGCAGAATTTTTCATTTTGAGAGATAAAGGATAAAAGCAAAAGGTGGTGCAACTTCTGCGTTTGCTACGAGACAGTATTTTGTAGTAAGTTGCAAGACTCTTCTATAGTAAGAGTGCTACTGTAGTAATTTTAACACCTACTTTAACACTGTTCATTATTATGACTGTACTGCTCTTCAATATGTATTTTATGGAAATCAGCATGGTAAATCTCAGGAGAAAGCCTTGAACAATAGGTAACAGTAAGAACAGTCATTTTTCCATTGAAGTTAAGTTATTCCTTTATCAAACCACTTCAAATATTTTCACAGAGCAGAGCTGGAACTTTATATCCTTAGAGGTTCTTCAGCATAATATCATTACTTTCATCTACAATCATATCCCCTCAGGTAACAGTCAGCAAGATTATTACAATTTCTTCAGTGCAAGTAGAATTAAAACACAGTTCATCAACATGCTTTAAGAAGAGAATACTCTTTAAATATTTAGATGTCTACAAACCAAATATTTCTTTAGTGTTTTTTAATCTTGCTCCACGAAGTAAGAGACTTTCAGGCCCAAGAGGTCTAAAAAGAAATAGACATATCAGCATGTAAACATCAGCTGTTCTGTATTCTGGAGAAGTACTGAAATCCAGTTTCCTATGCAAAGCTGTCCTATATCCCCTGTAAATTCCCAATGCAGCGACTCCATCAGTGATCTTACCCCTTCCACCACACCTCCCACACGTCTCCACAGAGCTCTCTGTTTCCTTTCATGTTCCCTTTGGTCACTGCCATACTCCCCCACCACTGCTCCATATCCCACAACTACTGACTGAGCTAAATATTCCAAAATGGCTGGTTCACAGAGACCCACAAGGAAGGAAGGAAGGAAGCAGGCAAGAAGCCAGTCAAGCTCACAGTGCACCCAAAGTGCTGCTTTAGGTTTGGCCAATTTACCATTCCTCTACCAGACTGAAATGTTCTAGAAAGTTCAAAAGCTATTCATACTAAAGAAACAAACGATTACATGGACACCACCATAGCAGTGCCAACTTTGTTTCCTAAGACAGGAGGTAAAATTTCAGAAGGTAAACTAGATGTTTTTTCCTCACATCTATCACAATACAATAACACATTCATTTCTTTGGCTAAGTTCACTGCAAACAGTGCTGTGAAAATAAGGGTCTAGTTAGAAACAAGGTTAATATAAGGTTAAAACCATATATTCCACTGCAGCAGCTGTACCATCTTTAGAAACTGCCAGAAGGGTTGGTTTGAAATTTAAAAAAAAAATATATTTTTCCCACTATTTCAAATGAAAGTAGAAATTTAACAACTGTAGTGGCCAGATTGACATATTGGATAGAAACAAAAGAATTAAAAGTTCAGATGCTAAGTGCTTTGGAATGCAAGCCCCTGGGTTTACCCTACTTCTCCTTCAGCTGTGCCACATGCAGGCCATGATCGCTAGTACATGAACAAAGCTCTTAAACTTGAAGTCTCTTTGAAAGTATAACTAGTGCAGTTGCGAGGTTACTTAAAAANGGTACCAAAAAAAAAAAATAAAAAAAGCCAAACACACAACCCACCTCCCACACTCAAAAATTTATCTTACTTAAATGTTACTGCAAATGTAACAGTTACCATCTACCATCACAAATACCACATCTACCAATTACACACACAGATTATGATGGATACTTCAAATTAAACATACATATGTTAACATTTTAAGCTAGACTCAGAGTTTAACTGAAAATTTGACCTAAAAGCAACAAAATGCTTGAGCATTCAAAATATTCATATAAGAAACATAATTTATATTTCTGGATTCAATTTTGTAAAATGAGCCTGACAAACCCAAAATACCAAATGTGAATCAGTGTAACACAGACCAGACAGGTTTATTTTAGACAGAAGATACAGCTACACTAGTAGTCAGAACCTGCAATTACTTTTTGACCTCTCTTTAAACCAGCTCTGTTTTACATTGTCAACTGAATTATTTTGATAGATTATCCCAATGCTGCACCTGTCAAGCCTGGCAGTAATGAATTCTGAAAAGCTCTCAATGAAGTAGCACAAGTGACCTTAAAAATAGCTGAGTGGGTTTTTAGGGCTGTCATGGGTGGGGCTTTTTGGTGAGGGTGACCAAGCCACTGAACTTGGGGCAAATTAACCTGTTGCTACACTTCCACATTTCTTGCAAAACCACTGAAAACTACTCAGTTCATTCTGAACTCCATGTCACTCCCACCCAAAATTGACAGATGTTTGCCAGCCTCAGACGGAGACATTCAGGTCCTCAGACTGAAGGCATATATTACATGGAAAACAGTTCTCTTTTAATATTCAAGCAGAAATTTCACTAAAAAAAAAGTATAAAAGGTAACATTTTGGACATTAGAGGAGTGAAAGAACCATAACAGATTTACCTGTTTCTGTGACAAATTTACACACAGCACTTCACCTTTTCACAAGAGGTGAAAAAGGTTTTTGAAAGCTGGACAATCAAGAACTCTCAAGATAAAATAACTAAACTTGAAAGCTAAATATTTCTAAAAATTTGGCAACTTCTTGTGAGTGATTTCTACACCTTTATTTAAAACCATGACCCTTCTCACTCCTGTCCTTCCTGTTTTCTCTCCTATCCTGTTGTGGTGGGGAGAATTGTGTAAGCAGCTATTTGGATGCCTTGCTGGGAGCTGGGACCAACCCACAGGAATTAGAAACCTTTCCAGGAAGTCAAGATCGAAGTCTTTAAAAGGCTTCACATCTTGATTTTTATATTTGCACGCGTGTTTGTTACTTGCTGTGACTGCACAAGGGAAGGTGGTGAGCACATAATAACATGCACACAGTTGTGTTGCCTGTGACAGATGTGAGCACTTATCTGCACAGCCCAGCTGTAGTCAGAAACAGATACTAAAAATTACAAACTTTTAGCAGAGGCTTTGTTAAACCAGGAATTTCTAGGGATTTCAACTGCAAAATCTCCTTCTCAGTGCCTCTGATGATAGGGGATCTGTTTTAGTATAGATAATACGTCAGTGGAAATTGTTTCAGATCAATACATGCTTTAATTACCATATAACAACAAAGTTACCAGCTGATTACCAGTGCCAAAACATTTCCCACTTTGCAACAGCTGAGCTTTCCAGAACTCTTGTATTAAATCTGTAAAACTGGGCAGTAATGAACTTCTTTCACTCATTTTTTCTCATCTCCAACTGAGGTATGCAGTTGGTACTTTTAGTAAAAAAACCTCCCCTTTTCATGTATTGAACTCTTAGTAACAAGTAATTCTTGTGCTGGTCAAGATTTTAACCACCTCCACATGTTCTAAATAATCATCTTACACAAGTTTACTCACCGTACTATTTCTTCAGCTTGTTGACTTACAGTTATTCTTCCAACAAATCTATGAAAGATGGACACGTCTTAGAAGTATCTACATAAAGACTCAAAAATGTAAAAACCTTCTCTATAGTTACAAGAAAGTCATTAATGGTTCACCGGTAAAAAATAAATCAAATTTTATTAACAATCAAATGAAACCAATATGGCAAAACTGGCAATAATTTTACAAGAGACATTTAGGAACAGAAACATCCCTCAGAGGAATAGGCATTTGAGAAAGCTTATTAACTCTGATTAATTACCATAGAATATTGTATTTCTATTCATTTAAAACAGATTGTGACTTCTTGATGACTCAGTAAGAAATAGTTACTCAACAAATCTAAGTTTGCATATTATCCACCAGAAAGAGTAACTTTTCATTTAATAGAGGCAATCAACTACACATTCAAAAATCTGACATGCACATATTTAGCATGACTTCAGCCACAAAACAGGACACAAACTTCTACAGTGATTGTACCTTAATTTGCTAAATAGCAAATATTTGAATATCTGTTCAAACCGAGTATCTTAGTTTTAAAAAACTTAGTATTTTTCCAAGATCGCCAAACTTACTTAAGAACAGCTGCGATAATATACTTGGATTTTAAAAACTATACTTCATAGCCACCATTTTCCATTATACAATTCAGAAGAAACTTGGATGGGAACATAATTTTTGCTACCCATGATGGTGCTTTACAGAGCATATGATCTTGCTTGCTGAAGTTAAAGCCCACTCGGATATCCCTGTTTTTAATCTAAGGTTTTCCTGCTGAAGAATGACATTTAAATCTTCTCTGGAGCATATGTGAAATAAGGATAAATGTGAACAACATATATCCTTAGAATTAGACTTGAGTCAATTACACTTCAACATATCCTGTATGAAAATAATATTGAAATCTCCTGGCAGAACATTATAGAACTTTCTTCAACCTGATCAGACCAGTCCATTTAACTCTTTAAAATCTAGAAGGAAATTTACTGATTAGAACTGAAATGTACATAATTAAAGCAAAAGAAGATAAACATTTTAATGTCTGGTTTACTACTCAAGTACTCAACTTTAACTTTTCACTTGCAACTTTCAGCAAGTACATATGTATAAACACAAGCTGATTATTAAAACCTAAAACTCAAGCAGATGTCTGAAGCTATTTTAATCCTAGCAAGACCTGTAACATTCTGAGTATTCAACACTTCCTTTTGATTTTATTTCAAAATATTTACTAATAAAGTGATACCTGTATAGATCTGCTTCTGGCTGCTGACATTCTATAACAGCTACCAGTTTGTCCAGGTTGGCAACAGACTGCAGCACGGCTGTTTCTGGGACTGCAACGTGTGTCTGTAAAACAGTGCCCACTGGGTTACTGCAGGACTGCCAGGCAGCAGGGCAGCTATTTCAACAGGCTGAATGAAAAATGGCACCACTAAGAAACCACCTTCTACTTCACAGAAGCAACCCATACCTTAAGATTGGTCTCTCCATCCAAACTTGCAGTGGTAACGTGGCATGAACCGTCCACTCGGTCAGACGACAGGAGCACCAGATCAACAGGGAAAGTCTCATCTTTGGCTACTCTGACAATGTCCCCCACCTAAGGAAGTGAACACAGGTCAGAAAGATACAAGGAGGTTTAAAGAGCAGAATTCATTTCAGCATTGTTACCAAACCACAATGATTAGCAATAAAACAAGAGTTTTAGCTGTGTAATAGAAACACAATTTGCAGTTTGTCCTTTACCCGAATGTTTTTAGATCTGGTTTTCACAAGGCCACCACTTCGAACAACATAAACTGGAGCACCGTTGACTTCATTGTCTGCTTTATGTCGTAGCCAGTCCTCATAGCCCTGTGGAAAACACATAAAAATCTACTTCTTAAACAAGGAAACTAAAAAACAGACAATATTAAATCTACTAAGCAAATGTGTTCAAACTGCTTCCTGCATTGTCTGAATACAGTTAACTTCACTTGAGTTTTGGCTCCAGCTGTTACTGAAGAACCTGTGAACCTCGTAATTTTGTCACTTTACACAGTAAACATGTAAAGGCAAATAACGTAGCAGAAGCAGTGAAGAAACTTAACAGTCCTATGGTCTCTCAAAATATACAGGCAGTGACATTCTCTGCAGATCAGATGACCAAGCACTCAATAAATCTTTGATCTATATGGATTAATACACCACAAAACCGGGGACAAGTCAGTCCTGAGGTTCCTCTGTGGATTCTTTTTTTTTTTAGAAGTAACAGACTGAAATTATTTTCTCAAGTCATACCATATAGCACTTTTTACAGTTACTGCCATAGCCCATGCACGAAATCTCAAGATTTAATTCTGTGTGACATGCTGTTGACACATCGGCTCTGCCCAGCAAGAGAAGATGACTGAGAAGACTTTCGTAATGGAACAGCCTGCAGCAAGTGAGCTTTTAATTGATAAACTAAGCAGCTTCCCTTTACCTGATACTGCAAACCTGTTTAGGCACCCTTTATCCCATGCACACACATGTGCAAACACTCAAGATTGTGAATCCAAGTACACAATTTCCCTGCTATTTTCCTAAAGTATGAGCTCACTGCTTGTCTAATCTAATAGCATCAAATCATAACAGCATAATAATCTTTGATCCCCAAGTCTAGGTAATGTTTGGAAAGCCCCGTTAGCAAGCACAGGAAATGGATCAATCATCCAGGAAGTTCAATTGTCTCTTACAACCTGGCAAGAATCCTGCAACTAATCTGCAATTATAGAGACTTCCTACAATGCTTTTCTGTAGGTATAAGAAGTGTGAAAGAGTTAGAAACATTTCCTTGGAAGTCTGCAGACAGAAGAAGGCAGCTCTGTGAAACAACAGGCATAATTCCAACTCATCCTACAAACATTATATCAATGTTATAGTACAAGAAGTACTAATGCAGATGCAGTTTAGAGAGTTCTGTGGTTGACTGGAGTTTGTAGGAAAAGTTATAAGAATGGATTTGATGAATTTTGCATGTTAAGAGTAGTTTTGTAGTTCTACCTTCACACATCTCCACTGTAACTAGCACAAATGAATAAGGACAGCACAACTGCACTACCTGTGCTTGAAAAGAAAGATGATAGAGAGGGGGAATAGAGAAAAGAAAGGAGCTTTATAGGCAAAATGCTTCGAAATCAATAATTAAGAAGTGTGCAGTAATAGAAGCCACACAGAGAGATACGGGGACATCAGAATCCTGAAGTCCCTAAGTACAACTCTTAAGAATCCTTCCTAAGCAGGATGAAAAAGCAAGAGTCAGTACCTACAGCTCCTTGTTAAAGGTGACTGACAGAAGGAAACAAGGATTTAACTAACATCCAGTAACCTTGGGGCATTTGTCTCACAAACCTGAACAGCTGAGCAATGTGGGCATTTGGCAAAGAAATGAAATTCACCTTCTTTAGAAAGTACAGATTTCAGCGCTTTCTCCATCTGACACCTCCTGCCTCCAACACAAGGGTGACACCTCACACCAGGGAGTTCTAAAGAGCCAACTTGGTGTGGTCAGTTCAAATTCCCCCCAAGTTTACCTACTGCGGCATTTTTGAGAGGTCCTTGTCCTCACTTGAAAACACTGGAAAAATACAGTGAAAAAGAAAGGTGCGAGAGGCACACAGGGAATGTTGCCTACTTGCAAGAAAAGAAATGAAAGATTAAAATCCCTCAATTAAATTGTATTTCTAAATTTGGCTTAAATAACTGCATTGATGTAACTAAGAAAATATCTTCATTTTATACTACCAGGTTTTTAGTTCTCAGTTTACGTCTCTAGTTAATTAAAACCTGCAAAGTAGTTGTTTATAATTTACCTGGCAGTCAAGCAAACATCTGTGTTCCATCAGCAAAATACCTACAAACTTACTAAAATGCACTGTTTCCTAAAGTTCCTTGGGAAATACCTTCATTTTGTTGTATTTTGGTTTGGGTGTTTTTAAACTTTTTGTTTTTATTTATTTGCTAACTCTGAACTCCTTGGAGGACTGCGTACAGATCTTCAGAGGCATAAGGAGGAAAGTGCTCTGGCTAACAAGACAGACAAAATGACACAGCATGAGTTGCATCACTTTGCAGTCTTGTATGTCCTTCTTCTGACCTAGGTGCAATTACACTTCCAAGTAGAAAAAGTTCTGTCTCCTTGGCTGAGTTTAAAACAAGGCTGAGTTCTGAGGTTTGCAAGAGGTGCCACATTCAGAGGTCTTCTGGAAGGCAGGGAACTTTTTCCATCCACTGTTAACCATCTCAAACCTTCAGATGATAAATGCTTCAATTTTCCCCCTTCATCTTTTAAGAGAATACTAAATTATGGTTTAATATTTATTCTGATGAAACTTCATACAGTGCACCACAGCTTTCAAAAGGGGGTTCCTTCCATTACACTTCTGGTTTAGAGAAAATGGGAACTGATTTTGAGGTAATACTGGGGATTTTTCCCTCTGCACTCCAACGGATTTATCTTTCTCCCTTGCCTAAGGGCAGCCTCTTGGAAATAGCACAATTCATTGTCCCTTCAAGATAACAGCCTGTGAACATTGCCTGTCTCCTTTGCAGCAGGTAGGAGAAACATGAGAGTCTGTTAGATCAGTTTAGGTGGCTCCATTAGTCCTTACAGAGGTAGAGACACTCAGAAAATCTCTTGATGCCCGGCAAGTCACGAATGATTCGAAGCTTCCAGAAGGAATGACAGAATCTCTGTTCTTTGAAATTGATGATAAGAGAGTTAAATTTCCCAGTATAAGGTCAGACATCTGGAAGCAAGGTGGTGTTAAGATTACTTTGGACTATTTTAGACTTACACAAATCCAACTTCTTTCTGGAAAAAGTGATCTAATATTTATAACTCTGTTTCATAATCTCTTTTAGTTCACACAGTTTTATTATCCATTGCCTACTTATGATTATAGCTTTTGAACACGTGATTTTTTGGGGTGGGTGATGGTAACAACTCCAATTTAATAGGATTGGGGCATTCTACATATACAAATTGCACAGCAACAAGATGAAATGTTAGTCCAAATATTATTCCAGCATTAAGAACCACTCTGTCCCAAACACTTTCCTATCTGCTTGAAAGGTAGAACTATTTTTACTTTTGCCCTATTTCTGGATGGCTTTGGGTCTTTCTGGCACAGAAGGCAAATTGAAATTCCAGTTACAGCTCTGAAACAGTTTCCTGCTTATTTTTCAGTTGTGAGGCTGCATCTATTCCTGACAGCACTGTCAAACCCCTTGAAGAGGATAGTTCCTGAAAATTACCTCCCTGCAGAAGAGATTATAATTTTTATCCACATCACCTCTTTATTTATGAGCTTGCTTCTTTCTCCTCTTGCTTTAAGGGCATAAAGAAAACAGAAAATTTTTTCTTTCTTTCTTTTTCTTTTATTTTTACATTCTGATTCCAGAGGCTCTAGGTCTCACTAGGATGTAATATGGTGTTTGAACAAGATTTCTATAATACTCAGAAGATTTTTCTTATTTCAAGTACTATGAAACAACACTCCAAACTGTTTTATGCAACCAAAAAGACCAGGAGCTTTCTACACCAGAGCTTTTACCTGGTACAGGATCACAGTTAATACACATTTTACACAATAAAACAGACCCCTTGGGGCAAAATTTGCCTTTTAACTACTGACAAACACACCCTGCACCACTGCTTCATCTGCCCAAGCTCCTTTCTCAGGGTGTGATGTGGGAGGACTGGTTCTAACAGGAAGCGAGGTGTGCCAAAGGAATAAGTGAGGAGCTTTCAGAAAAGGCCTGATAACAAGTGACATGTACTGTTTAGACAAAAATGCTGCCTGACAGTCATCCACTGTCCATTTTAGGGTACTGCAGTGAGTCACTGAGTGCTTGACAACCAACCAAATGCTGAAGCTCAAGCATCTAACTAGAAACATTAAATCCAAAATAGCTTCTAAAAATTACACCATTTTTATGTATTTTTAGTATCTAAGCACTATCCTGGTCAGACTCTGTTAAGTAACTTTACTTCAGTAAGACTTCATGCTCCAAGATTCTTCCCCTTTACCTGCTTTATGGCTGTCACAGTTATGACAAAGAATAATGGCAATCCACTGGTAATAGGACTGGTAGGGGTATCTATCATGAGCTAAAAGAAAAGAAAATACAAAAATTAGTAAAAGTTTTATTTTTTCAACCATACTTTCCAAAGAAAAAAAACAAACAACAAAAAACAACAAATGAAGCAAGATGACAACTATTTTCCAAACTCTTTCTTATAACCTGTGAATACTTTTACTGCAATTCCTGCAGAATTTCTCAAGCAAAACTCAGTTTCTGACAACTAAATAATACATCAATAAATGATGCAAACAAATGTTTTAGGGCATAGAGCAGCCCTAGTCACATTTGTAAAGCATGTGACAAATTTAAGGGTTCTTACTGAAAGGAAGGTATAATTTCATCATACAAAAATGAATTCAAAAGCATATTATAAAGGAAGGAAATCTACATTTCATGAAGCTGTTTCAACACTCCATGGGATCTATGCTTACCAGCAATGTTGAGTATAACATCCTCCACTTTAGAAGTGAAAATAAAGTTAAGCACAGTAATTTTCAGTGGTTTAGATATTGGAGAACATTTTTTTTAGACTATACCTTTCTGATTGCCCCAAGTTAACATGCAGTTTTTACAATTTGTGCTATTATTGCTGGCATGCCAAAAGTGCAGTGTACACACTAAGGTTCTGGATGTGGGGGGATGTTAGTGGTTCTCCTCTGCTGCAGGAAAAAATCAACATGGTCAAGTGCTTTAAGGAAATATACACAAGAACTACTCAAAACCACAGACACTGATTTGGTCCACTTTACCTGAGACTTATGGCATTGCTTTGGGAATCATTAGAGAAGAAAAAAAAGTCATACATGAAGTTTACTCTGTTACAGGGGAAGAACCTCACAGAGAAAACAGATCATGCCACTGTACAATGCACACATGAGGTTTTTGATTGTTTTTTCTCACTGAAACAGATAATTTATAGAACACAACAAAAATGAGACCTAGCCTGCAATACTGCCTGTTTTTTAATTGTAGCACTACAATTTCAGCTTGGCAGCATTTTGACCACAAAAAACACCACCAAAAGCATCTGATTTTCAGCTGGATAGAGTAATTCGTGGCATTTCTGCCATCTACACTCTCTCATTCTTTCTCAAGAAAGGCTCATATATGAAAATGAAGCAGGTTTTGTGCTGGTGGAATTGTCATGTTTGACCACAGTCCTCTGCCTGCCACACAGCTGGACACACATGCATGACACACCTCGTGTCACCAAAATGCAGTCTGTCACCTTGTTTTGGGCATGCACGTGTGTGGTGAACAACGTGGACCAGACTGTGCTGCAAGTTGAAATCACACAACGAGACCCTGCCCCAGCTCTGCCATCCCCAGTGGAAAAGGTGGAAATGACAGACACTGCATCTTGGCCACACGAGATTCCTAGGACAGGGAAGGCACCATGGTGGTCAGCTTTAAAAGGCAGCTTTGCTTCATAAAAAGAAAAAATATTAGAGATGAATGAACTTCCAAAAGGGATTTGAAGAAAAACAGAATTCCATTCTAACAAATGAACAGAAATTATTCTTCTGCTGCTCTGTTTCCAAGAATACAGAGACACAGACAAGAAGACACTTCCCACACACGAGGGCATCCACTTGACACAAACTGAGAGAACAGGATCACACTCAGAACAGAATTTCTGCCCTTAGATCCATTCATTCGTGGACATCACATTTAGATACTACTGAAAGGCAGCAGTTTGAAAGAACTGTGACACGACATCGAACTGAAGAGATAAATCTGCATTAAAAAGAAATAGAAGCCACGCTCTCTGTGGTTACTTTAATAATGTTTATGTTCCATCTTCAGCATGTTCCTATACTCCTCATATTACAATACGTTAAACAGCATGAAACATTACAACAGGAATGACACAGTCAATATTCTTAACTAGGATGATGTGATGGACAACACATTTTGTTAGCCTAAGTTAGAACTCTATGACTTTAGTCCAGCACAGGAATTTTCAGCCTAGAAATGTCCTTCTTTCTAAATGTGAAAGAACAAGATCAAGGGACACAGGAGGCAATGGACAGAGGCTGCAGACCTGGCCCTGATACTGACACCTTACACAACCACAGGCAAGTTTTATGAACTCTTCCCTATCCCTGTTCTTTGTCAAATGAAATGCCATCTTTTTCAGATGCACACTCTAAATGTTGGTTAATCACTGTGGAGGGCTGCACATGTTCAAATAATTCTATTTTATAAGGAAAGAGAAGTTTGTATATCCCAAAATCTTGCCTCTGCCTCAGATATTAATTAGTCTTTGAAAAGTTACTATCACTCCTCTGAACCCTTCTCCCACTTATCCTTCACCTACTAAGCCTGCAAAAGCTCCACAGAATTCAGGTACATTACAGAGCTGGAGAGGCAAAGATCACAGAAGATGTACAGACTGTCCTAGTCTCCTTCTGGGTGTTCTTAACTAAAAGACATACAGTCTGCTCCAAAAGCCACAGCAATATTTGTGACATAAACTGTAACAATAACAGCACTAACTGAGGTCTTCAAAACTGGCAAACTATTGATTTTAACTGTAATATCTGTGTATTCATTTTGTCTGAAAAAATTAAATTTGAGGATCTTAGAAATATATCACAATAGTCTGTTGATTTACAACCACCTACAGTGGAAATATACAAACAGTCAAACACCACCAATGCTCACAAAAACAAGAAGCACATCTGGAATTTCATTACTCCCTTAAGAGATTTAAAGTTGCATTTGAGGCAAACAATTGAGTTCTCATGATGACTGTGCAATGGACTGTGAAACTGCACACTTAAATTAATGAAGATAAAACCTAAAGGTAATAGTTAAATTTGGACATAATTATTTTTAAAGGTGTGTTCTTTTCCTAGAGAAACTGGAAATGTATTCTTTCTATAGAGAGAACATATACGTAGAGAAGGTAAATTCACAGAACAAAAATCACTGGCAAAATTTACAATGAAAATTGCAATTTCCTGAGTATTATTCAACTTACCTGAACCAAAAATATAATGAGAAAATAAAAGTTGGCTACTCTTCTGAACTGCTCAAATAAGTTTTTTGGAACAAAATTCCACACCGTATACTGAAGGGAAAAAAAGGAGAGACAAATAATTACAATACAATGCAGAATTTTTCAGTGAAATTCAGTTCTGCTCCCATGGAACTCTCCTGACCTAACCTTCTCATTCCCCAGACCTTGCTCTTCTCCCATGCAGAACTGCTGTATCCAATTTTTGTTCTTTTTTTTTTTTCCTTCCTTCTGTTCTAAGTACAGCTAGCAGGGAAGCAGGGGTAGCAACTGCATTTCCTCTACAGGCCAAGTTTAAAATGTTTTCCTCCAACTGGGACAGGGGCAGCTGGAGTCATTTGGCTGCTTGTGTCCTGGGTAGGAGGAAAGAAATTAATTCCTGCAGCTGTACCATTCCCTCCAACACTACAGCAATGAGGCACATCCCCACCATCAGCTCTATTGATTTCAATCCAAGGACACACCGGGAGGGAAGCCGCAACTGCAGTCCACTGCTGATTTATTTTATGCAGAGTGCTGGCTTTCAATTTGGCTATTTAAAAAATTCTCATAACCAGCTTCATCCTGCCTTTTAAGTAGTTTGGGCAACACTGGTTGAAAGACTACTTTTCTTCAGAAAGCCTGACCAACTATAGAGTTTAATTGCTCTATACTTGAGTTTTGAGGAAAGATGGGTGAGAGAATGAGAATAATTACACGTGAAGCAACACAGATTTTTCCTCAAAACAGTTCAGAGTTTGTTTCATTTTGAATACTGTAGATGCACCACTAGACCTAATACAGATGTGCACATCTGCCACACAACTTCTTAAGTAACTACCAAGTGGTTTTGCCATGGCAAATTGATTCCTTACCTTGGATGATATGATTCTGTTGTCCGCAAACTTCTGAGGAACATAATGGCCATGCTGGGGAAAACGATTTGCTATATAAATAGTTCTTGTGTCGCTTTGATGCGGTGGGTCAAAACCCTAGAACATAAAATTAAAAAAGATGTCATCAAGAAAGTCGATTTTTATCAACTGCTGTTTTGTAAAATTCTGTGGGAAAAGACATTCAGATATCAAGCAGCAGTATTCAAAGAGTAAAGGAAATTACTGTATAAAATTGAAGTCTGTTGCGTCCAGACAATTTTCAAAAACTGTGGGGAAAAAAAAACCAAAATCTCGATTTTGAGGTTGTGTACTCATTCTGAAAAAATGAAAAATCCCCTGTCTGAAGGATAAAGAACACTTGCTACCAATGCAAACTTGAAGCCCTGCAAAACTTCAAAAGGAAGAAACAGAAATGGAGATGAAGACATAAATGATTTACAAAACCTCACAGCCATGCTCGCGATAACCCTAATAAAACAGATTGCTGAGAAAAATAAGAGGTCCAAACATACAAACTATACTAGTATGCTGTGGTAACTGGATTTTTAAAAGATTCTCACCAGAGAAAAACCAAAAGCATATGCATCTGATCAGACAGCAGTATTTTTCCAAACAAGTTCTACCGCCAAGAACTAACATTTTGTCCAATTTCAAATGTGATTTCCTGCCATTACTACCAATTCATAGACGAATGGTGCAAGAGTGAAAGCAAACTCATGGAAAAACAAAAAAAGCATACTCAGAAATACTTTCAGAAATACTTTCAGAAATACTTATCAATAATTTCCTGCCAAAACAGATGATCTGAGTGAGGTCCCTGGGAATCAAAGCCCTGTTTCAGGTCTAATGGTCAGTGTTTTCATCATCTGCTTCTTCAAGAGGAAGTGGAACACAAGTGTTAAACCAGCAGATGACAGCACCTTGGGACTGCAAGAACACCAAATAAGAGAAAATTCTTGACCAACCAGATGCACAGAACACAAAGATCCAGCACAAAGAAACTGCATCTAGAAAAAGAGAATAAAAGCCCATAAAGGAATTTGGAAGAAAAATGTCAAAGGCTATAAGAGATCACAGGCTAGACATGAGTCATCCACGTCATCCCACTGAGAAAAAGGCCTTCAGTGCAGAGGAGGTGGAGGAGGAGTGGGAGCCACAGCTGAAGCACTGTGAACCAACCGGACAGCCAGAGGAGTGCAACACGAGCCCCAAGAGATCCTGAAAACATGACATATAACGCAAGGCTGAACAATCTAAAAAGCAAAGAGCAAACAAATTAAGAGTCATTTAGCCTGGAGGAGAGGAAACTTGGGATATCCTAGTAAATCTCCTGACACAGACTGTTCCATTGAGAAAATGGGTGCTTTGAAGGCCAAAGAAGAAAAGAAGTAAGCAGGCTTAAGTTGCAGGTAAGAAAACTTATGTCTGTGTATTAGAAAGCAAACAAATTCCTTTGTTGTAGAAAGGAATAATTAAACACCAAAATAAGTCATGAGGAAAGGTTGCAATGTCTGTAACACAAGGGCTTATATCTAGGTCATTCAAGTCTATCTTTAATTGAGCCTTTCCTAGGGCTACATGACTCACCAGAACCCTTCCTAGCAATAATGTTCTGACCCAGAGAAGCAAGTGATGGCAGAAGACAACCAAATAGTAATAATTCAGCTAACAGGCCAAGAAAACTATTAAAGAAAAAAGCTTTTAGACTTGAAATAAACTTGTGGAATTAAATTTGGAACTGTTGTTTGATTTGGAATCAATGACTGTCTGCAAAGTGGTGAATTCCAGCATCAGCATTACACACATTCCTAATCTTAGAACCAACTTGCAGAGTTTACACAATCTCCTTGTTCTTTGATAAGTGCAAGGACAACTGGTGGTGTCCTTTGCCAGAAAGGGCATTATCAATTCCACTGCAGGTGAGATGCAGTTGTGTTGCTCCACTAGTGAATGAGGCTCAGAGCTTTATCCATGTAAAGTAAAACCAAAACACTTCACAGAACTCCAGAATATACCTCTCTACCAGTTAACTACAGAAGATGAACAGTGAGCACAATGACTGACATAAAAAATAGCTGGCATGACCAAACATTAATTTTTTTAACCCATGAGTATCTCTAATGCAGGTCATTAGGTATGTTCACATTCACGATGGTGTCATTTTAAAGTAGAGGAATAATTTTAAAATCCTCTCAAACGTACAAATGTTTGTGTTTGGCATCATCACTAAAGAAAAATTCTGCTTTAGAAAGAAAGAGGTCGAGAATAAGAATGGGAGAAAGAAAAGAAGGGGGATTTTTCAAAGAGATTTGAAGGAGAATAAACTTTAGATGACAAGCAGTGGAAGCCTGGTCTAGTCACATGCTCCAGGGCGAAAACTTCTTTAAAGATAAGAGTGGAGCAGGGAGACAACAAGTAGATAATGAAAAGGATGGAAAAAAATACACAGGATACCAAAAGCAAAATGCAAGGAACTGTTTATAGCTTTAAGAGAAGAAATACAAGCATGAAAGGAATATGAAAAAAAATGTACCTGTTAACTGCTGACACAAAATTTCAAGAGTGTTTGTAGCAGAAGCACTTTGGATATCTGACATCAGTGACACAGTATTTCTGAATCAATCCAGAAGATGCCACAAACAAAAATGTTTGTCAAGCAAGAAAAAAGGCACCTAATTAGTAAGACTTCGTACACAGATCTCTTCTACATCTCAGAAAATGTCTGGCACTCACAAAATGCCAGACATCCTCAGTTTGGAAAGTCAGACTCTACAGCCTGAAAAAATTCCACTCTAAATCAAACAGATGTAAAGCAAGGAAAAAAACACAAACAGCAGAGAAAACAAGTTGCAGCCTTCTTTCTGACAGTGATAAATGCTAACCTGCATGCCACTTGCTGAACGCTATTAAAAGATAAATCAAAGATTACTGAGTGACTAGGATATCACTGTATTTTTTATATGCCCTTTCTAGGCCACTGTCAGAGCACCTGAAGGTTGATGAGCTTGATGACATTTTATGATGAAGACCTCTACAGCTCCAGTCACACTGCACAAATACTTCTATCAGAATGAATACCTCTGCTGAAGCAGGCTCAGATGATTAAAAGCACGAACTTTATTTTCCAAAGAAATCAGAATCTCGGGCCATACAAGTTTACAGGTGCAGTTGTGGAGCTAAAGCAGCTGAAATGTGCAGTCTGTGGAGGCTGAATTCTGTTTTGTTGACATTTGCCACGGAGAAGGCAGAAGCTGTGCAGTCAGCAGATCACAACGGGGACAAAAACCCCTCGGATGTCAGAGCTGGGGCTGGAAAAGGACACAGCCCTGACAGCCCCAGCCTGGACTGCAGTCACAGCACGAAGGGAGGGTCAGAGCTGCCAGCAAAACCCCGAGCCCCCAATTCTTACAATGATAGCTACTAAAAATCACTTGAAATTAGCCAACAACTCTGCCATCTCATATTTAGCTAAGGAGACCACAACCAAGCAGATCTTCCAGAGAAATTTCAGTTAATGCATCCCTCCAAGGAAAATTCTGCTCAGGAGTTGAATTTCATTGTTCAAGAGTTGAAGTGTCTTTAACTCTCCTCCATCCACAGGGCTGGTCACAGAGCCTGCTCCTGACACTAAACTGATCCATAGTCCAAATTTCTGCCCAGCAAGGGATTTTCCACAGTAACTCTGTGCAGCCAGCAAAGCGGTGCAGAAAGTACCCTGTTTCCTAATTTCACTTAATAGACAGTTCTCTCTGTCTCTAACGTCATTCTCCAACTCAGCTGCAAAAGTAGGGTAACATGCCCTTGTCAAAGGATTTCTGCAGCTAAACAGCATGAGCAGAGAAACCCTAAATTAGAGTCTTGCAAAATGATTAAGTTGTCACCAATCTCTTTAAAAAAAAAGTTAGTTTTACTGCAGTTGTCTTTCTACCCAAGTGCACAGCTCACTGACAACAAATAATGCTGAATATATCACAAGACTTGGTATTTAAGGCTTCTTGACCATGTATATTACAGGCATATATATGACATGAATCATGTTTAAATAAAATTTGACCATAAGATGAAAAGACCTGATTTTTTTACCCTTCACTTTGCAAATTACATCTAGATTTATTGGCTAAAGTCCAATAGTTCAGTCCTTCAGATGCTTTATCAACATAAATCAGGGGTTATCTAGCCTTGGAATGCAGCTCTCATTTAATCTTTGATACACACTCCCCCAGCAGAAGTTCTGCACCCAGATGAACTTAATACTTTGGTTTTGAAAACAGCTTAAAAGTACCCACTTGTATACACAGCACATATACTCTAGTCAAGCTGATTTATAAAGAACAAATGAAAATAACCTTTAGAAAAAGAAAGAAGTGATTCATAGCTTTAATTTCTTATAAATTTGAAGGACTCTAAGCAATTTTTACTAAACTTTTTCAGCAGTGATTTCATTACTGTTCTAAAAGTTAGACAAAGATATTCTCTGTGCAGTAACTTAGGCCCCTTTAAAACAGCACAGAAAACATATCCCCGGGAACTGAGGAGAAATTTTTCACGGCAATTTTATGCAATTTATTTAATGAAAGCTATGGGATTCAAGAGCAACCCCCAAACAACTCTTTCCTACATTTTGTCTGCATCACAACCACTGTACTTGGAGAACTGCCCATCGACCATCAGGCAAGGAAAACTGATCCATCCATTTTCCCACTTTGGTTTGTGGTTTTGGTTTTGTCTTGGGGCTTTTTTTTCCAGTTCTTTTAATATGTCACGCCAGTTGTCTGGTCATATAATTAAAAAAAAAATAACAAACTTCCACGTGAAAGAAGAGTTTTACTGCTGGGGAAACTTTAATAGCACGTGTAACAAACGAGGCAACCGCACAGGAAGCAAATGAGGATCAGCACTCCAAAAAAGACCCTCCCAGCACCTACAAGAGCAATGAAAGAAAAGAAACAAAATGCTTTTGTACTCAGCTTGTTGCTGTAAGGTACACATCTACTACAAGGTTCTTCACACTTCAATACCACTGTTAAGGTAGGGCAGTGTGCACCAACTCCACAGCAGAGTTAGAGAGAGCAGAAACGCACAGATCTTCGGGCAAGGGTTACTGCCATGAGATCGGCAAACAACACGGCAATTTCATTATCAATCCTTGCAATCCCTGCGCTGATAGCCACAGATCATCTGACAGGACGGTTTTGCTTATGGCTTGCATAAATTCATAAATTTTAATAACATCTCCCAGGGTTTCTTATTCATTACAGCTTTTACAGAAGAGGAAGGAAAACCTAACTTGTATTTGTTGAAAAAACTTCTGCTATGCTATCACTGAAAAGAGAAAGGGGCTTGACAGAAGGAAACCTCATTCAGAGCCTCTTCCTCCTTTCAGAACCCACACTGAACATGACAGACAAAAGCAGCAGTTCCCCCAAAACCTTTCTGAATATCACATACTGCTTAATAAAGCTAATAAACAGAAGAAAACTTGGCCCCAGCAACCCATTTCTCCCAGGGAAGTGACTTGACTGATCGTGGCTGCAGAAGCAGAACAGCACATTTCCTGGCAGACAGCCCAAAAGTCTGCTATTACACTGCTGTCAAGATACATTTTGATTAAAGGTGTTTTGAGGAAATGGATTTTCTTGCTTTGGATTTTCTTCTGAATATACATAGAATACTTTTCCCTCTGTCAGATAAGATGATCTATTCACACTCCGTGCCCATTTTCAGAAGTCTGTGTAAATTTGTACTCATAGAGTCAACCAATAATTCTTTCAGTCATGTAACTGGGCAGTCGTCAAACTGAATTTGCCTTATCAAAGGTTAGCATGAAGAAAGAAACAGCCTCTCACAGCAATTTTAAACACTGCTCTAACAACTAAAACAGTGAATCAGCTGAAGCACCCTGATGTGTACACAGTGCCATGCAATTTGCACCTCCCCTTTTAAACATCACTGCAGTAAAGAAATAAAACTACTTCAAGTCCTGCACTATTTGTGCAACTTCCTCTTCCCTCTTACTGTCCATATCTCCAGCTGTTCAAAATATCTGATAATAAATCATGCTGCAACCTCCTAAAAGACCTATAGCCAGATTACATTATTTTGTGAAAACACACCCTCTAGGCAACAAGGCCTGCGAAATCACGAGGCAATAACCCTTTCTTTCACAAAGTTAAAACACGCCTAGTACTGCATTAAGAAAAGTTGCACACAAAGTCCTGCTCACACAGAGCTCAAGTCGTTCTTCCTTCACATACTATTTTGTCAAGATGCCCACCAAAAATAACTTGGAAAAATCATTACTTAAATTTCTAAAAATCGCCTATCTTCCCTTTATTTATTTGCAAACACGACAAGCAAAGTAAGCTGGCCTCATTCACTGCTAACACACTGCCCCACGCCAGTCTCTCTGCTCGGGTCACTGATGCCAAACATACCGGTCTTGTTACACCAATAAAATCAGAAAGGAAAAATGAGCTGAATGGGCGAGTTAAGCTTTCAAACACAGCACTCTCAAAGGCTGCTATGGCATGTCCAGCTCCTGTCAGTAGCAAAGGATTTGAACGGAGATTCAGGTAAACTGTTTAATTCAAAAATAGTCCAACCTGCACCAATGAAGGAAATGGCTTTCTTATCCTCCCCTACAATCTAAATCACAGTATTTATAAAGCATAATCCATTTTGGACTTCACATGATAATACAAACCTACGTCCTTGTAACAACGTTCAACATAAGGACATTCAACAGAATGGCAAGATTCACTTTTTTCCTGCAGGATTATGACTCCAGTACCCAGAGGGCCTCCAAGAAATCCAGGGAGGGACTGTTTACAAATTCATGGAATTATATGAACAAAGAGGAATGGCTTAAAACTGAGGGAGGGCAGATCTGGAATAGACAGAAGGAAGAAATTCTCCCTTGTGAGGCTGCAGAGGCCCTGGACAGGCTGCCCAGAGAAGCTGTGACTGCTCCGCTCCCGGGAGTGTTCAAGGCCAGGTAGGACAGGGCTTATCCTCCCACCTCAATGTGCTAAACCAACCAAACGCCTGTCATACATTCCTTGTCCATGGCTTCATGTTAGCATGCTCCCTGCCAGACACACAGATCACCGATAACTTCTGCTCAGATGCTTTTTGGAAGAAAAAGGGACTCGACAATAAATGTGTCTTCAGCTCCAATAAAGGAAGAAACTTATTTAACATTCAGGTTTTAAGAAGCAAACCTCAGTCCCAAAGGCAGGGCTAGTGGCTCCCAAGTTAGATTTCAAGTTAGGCCAGTCAGCGTGCTCTAATTCTTTTCTTTTTTCTTTGAAAAAAAATGTTTTATGTGAAGTCCAAGGAGTTGAACATTGAGGCTTGACAGTGCCTGTAGTCCAAAATGCGTGGTCTTTTGCCACATGCTCCCAAAGCAGCCCATTGCTCTAACACAGAAATGAAGATGCCTTTCAAGTTCCAACTACACAGTTCTAATTTTAGAACTAAAAGTTTTCCTCTGTGGGCTCCAGCAATTAGTTTTCTTTATCTGTAAAATCATCTTCCTGTCAGGCATGCACAAAAAGAGAGTAGGCAAGGTTTTTAAAGCTGAAGGGTGCCTTCAGACACCCATCAGGAGACAACTATAGGGCATCACATTTTATTAAATAAAGACTGAGTGTTCAAAAACCCCAAGCCACTTTCTCAGAAGACATCTCAAACTACATAAACTACACTGAACATGCAAAGTGCTACAATTCTGCAATAATCAATCACAGAAATAGCAGCTACTAAGCAGGCTACATTGAGATATACAGAATCAATGCAAGAAATGAAACATTTTACACACAAATCCTTCACATACCTCAGATGACCAGAGGATCTCAGAAAAAGGAGCTTCCCAAGTGCATCCTTTTTGTACATTCCTTGCATTTTTAAGTATGTTTATAGCAGATTTTCAATATTAAATAAAGCATTCAAACCTGTGACAGGCTACAAACTTTCCCTTAAGAAGGGAAAGCAGCTCAAATTTTGTAAATAGTAATTTCACCATTAAAAAATTACATTTTCCAAGTCCATGACAGGAAAAATACAGAGCAATCATACATTCTTTCACATACTCGTGTACTATATACACTATTATCTTAAAATGAAACGCTGTTTACCCTCTGCTTTGAAGAATCATTCATAAAAGTATTTTACACAAGCATGAAGGGCTCCTGTTCTGGACTGCTCATACATCCATTACTGAAAACCCTTGTTTTCAATATTTGGATTTGTTCTAGGAGGCATTAGCTGTTTATGCCAATCAGCTCCTGCACTGTGAGTTTAATTTATATCTTTTTTCATCACGGGAAAAAACTCGACAAACCCTTTCCAAAAGCATCTTCCCCCAAAATCACCATTAAATAATAAATCTTCAGGCTTTTGCAAAAATCTGTGCCAAAATTATACAGACAATTGCTGACAGTGGCTGCTCAACAAATTTCACAGGAAAAGAATTTAGTTCATAGCTGGAACTGTCTAGCTCTTCCTTTTGACATGCTTTGAGAAAGCCTGCCCTGTAAAACTGTACAGTTTTGAGTGTACTGTATCCACCCAATAACATTTTTAGTTCTACTTCCATTTCGAATATGATTTAAGTGTCAGTTTAATGCCCTGCTTTCAGACATGTGTACAGACTTAAAGCTTTCTAAATCTTAAGCTTCCTTTCCATTTTGTTGCAATTCTCTTTCCATAGAAAAATGTAAATATCTGCAAAGATGTGCACAGCCACACAAAGTAGCACAAAAATGTGCAAAGGAGTAACAAAATGCAACAACAGATGACAACATGTATTTTGGGGGACAAACCATATAAAACCTCTTCCTCTAGTAAAACATTTCAGCATAAAAACAGTTTGCCTTTTGTCTGCATCATTATCTCTCCTTCTCATTTACAGGAAAGTTCTCCTTTCCCAGACTTATTTTTACTCAAAGTAAACAAGGAAAAAAAAAATCCTCTTAAGTCACTGCATGTGGGAGGCCAAGGAATTGCAGGGGTTTGTTTTTTCAATCACAGTGTAGTTCTCAGTCCTACTTCGTATCTCTTCTACCATGGTTTATACTAATGCTGAGTGGTTTTCTCAACAGCAGGTGAAAAGAGGTTTGAATAAAAAAAAAAAAAAAAAGTCTAGCTGCAAAATTGTCACCTGTGTTTTGTTAGAAGAGACGACCTTGCATTTACAGAGCCACTTTGTTATATTTATTTTGCTGCAGTTCTTATCTGCTTGCCTAAACAGATTTTGTGCTAGAAATGGAAGGATTTTTTTGAGAGGTAAACTTTTTTCTGGTGACGTAATTACAAAAACAGTCATGATTACTGAGCACATCACAACACAGTCAAGAAAAAGCAAGAGCAGATCATCAGTGAACGTCACAAGTCATGATGCTTTTAATAAAATTTAAACACACTGTTATATTTTTCTTTTATAACTTCTGTCTCTTCATCCCAGAGGAAAGCAAATGTCAGTTTTAATGAAGTCAGCCAATCCATTTAAAACTAGAAAAACAAATACCAACGATATTCAAAACACATGTTGAATGTTAAATCCAGCACATATTCACTTGCCTTAGATTACAAATTTTACCTTCCACTGAGAGTACAGAAACAGTCTCTTAGCAGTAAACATAGCCTTTCACCCATCCCACTCCCTATCGACCAGAACACAAATAGTTTTTGCTCATTGCCAACAAAATTCTACTTTTCTCCCTCTCCTCCCTTAGTCACATAAAAACCAGAAACAGACAGAAGTTTTTAAGGGAGCAGGACCCCATTAGTGCAGGAATACCATACAGTCAATTAAATAGTCCTATTACTGAGACGAAATTTGGCTCAACAAAAATCTGCTGCTTAAAAATCTCTGAGATAGGAGAAAAAAAGAAAAGAGGGTGGAACAAGATACAGGTCAAATATCCAAGTCTCACAGCAAGGCAGGAAAGCAGACAACACCCGACCATCCCATTTTTAAAAGTCTTTGAAAGAATCAGTGTCAGGACTGGTTTGATTATGTTTTGGTTTGCGATTTCATGCGGCAAGACTTACAAATTACACACAGGGGATGTCTCCCTTTGGAGCAGACAGCTGGCCAAAGACAAGGCCAGGTTCTGCACACTTCGGAACACACCGAGCTGCAAATGTATCAGCCCTCAGCAGTCCCAAAATACAACGAGAAAATAAGGTTAAAACACCCAAACATATGGGAGAACAAGTCCAGCAGATCAAAAAATATGTCTAGTAAAAAAGAAATAGAAAGTGAGTGCCACATTTTCTGCTGTGCTAAGTTACAGGAGGGCAGTCCTTGACATCCAGCTCTCAAACTACTCTAGAGCAAAGCAACACAACCTTTGGGCTGTTCCTACAGGCACCTCACTGATCCCTCAGTGGGAATTCAGAAGGTATTAACCAGGCACTCTGAATCACAGGAACTCCTCTGAGCAAATATGCATTTATTTTTCTAGCATAAAATAACAAGCAGTTAGTTATTTTTAGCTAGAAAGGGGAAGAGGCTTCACAGACAAATAAGAGGGGGGAAATTGTACTCCAGAATAACAAGGTGATTTCAGAAGTTAGATTCTCAGTCATTGGATTAGTTTAAAGTACTTTTGGCACTCAGAAAATAGAGGGAATTCAGTGAGCAGGGGGGAAAAGAAACTGCATTCAATAAAATGATTACATGAAAATAATACACACTTGTCAGGACGAGCAATGAGATAAATGCTGTCCACCTTGTTCAGAATGCCAGTAACTGCAAGATATTACCAAATACCATCTGTCCTCTCAGAACATCTCAACAGTAACCAACATCTGAAAGGAAAAAAACCCCGACATCCCAGACATACAATCCTCTAGTGCTAATCCATTTGAGGACATTCCCTTATTAGTAGAAATTTTTCATTAGAACAGATTTAGAAGCTGAAGAAGAACACTCCTACAGATACTGTGCTGGCTGTGGAGGGTGTGAGGTGTGACAGGCACTACCTACACAGAACAGTCAAAAACATTCCCTGTGATCACCTCTCCATGCAGCCTGTTGAGACCTTCTGGACTTGATAAACTCCTGACATCCCTCCCAATCTGAACCTTCTTATAACCACAAAATAAATGAAACAGTCTGGGAACTAAGGCTTACAGTTAATCTATAGATTTTATCTTTGATTTACAGTTAAATAAGAAAGTTGCTTTTGCCCAAATACTCAGCTCTCCACAATGTTAAAGCTGTTGTGTACTACGGCATTCAGGTCCTTAAATTGCAAAGATACTCTGCCCAATCCAGCACAACACTTGTCTTGAATTGTCATTGAAAGGAAAAAAACCAGGTTTTGGAGCTCTTCAGTTTTCTCCATGCAGTATCCTTTGTACTTCACTGGGCTGTTGGACAACAGATCAAAAGGCTCAAACTCCCCATAACAGGAAAAGAGAAATCCTGAGATCCTTTTCCAATTGACAGGACTAATAATTTAAAAGGATGCAGCTAAAATTATACACAGGGGTATTCCACCACAATTCTCAGAGACCTCCTTGCCAGATGACTGAAGGGGTCAGCATGTGCTGTTAACAGCACTGCAACAGCTCCTGTCCCTGTGTGCCACAGAGAGCAGCACAGCCCAAACGTGCCACAAACCCACCCGAGGAGAAGGGGAGCACAAAGTCCCCGGGTGTTGCAGATGTCACCGTACTCTGGTTTCGTGTTGGTGCTGCACTAACTCGGCCACGGGAACCGCGGTAGCACTTGGTGCACCGATGTGCCATGAGGTCTAACCCATCCTATCTGGAAATGCAAATCAAACCTGCTAGGCTATTCCTGAATATTAATGATGCTTCCTATCAACTGTTGTTTATCCGGTCGCTTTTTTCGAGCAGAGCTGGCTGTGCCTGTGGTGTTATGCAACCCTCCAAATCCACTTGCCTACTGCTCTCTGAGATCTCAAGGTAACAGAGCGGGAACCCGAACATCTCTCCCGCCCAAAGCTTGTCTTTGTCACGGCATTTTACTCAGAGCCATTAATTGTAACTCCATTTGGCTCTGTATTTTTTCATTACTAAAACAAAAGTACTTCCAACCATTAACTACGCACTATAACATCACATTAACGACAAAGTTAATGACTTTCTATGCAGCTTATTTAGCATGAGGCAGCATTAGATGGAGAAAAACTGATAAAGTATCTCTGCAGGGCGGTGTGAATTGTTTCAGAGTGAGAAAATACTGAAGGCTAAGACACCAAACAACCTGATGATAATGTGACACGTAGGCACTGAAGGGTGTACTACTGTCACCAATTTCTTAGATTAAAAAAATCACTAAAAAGCATCTAACACCTCAGTTTAAAAACTGTTATGGACTTGTAAGACGATAATAAGGATGGAGGAAGTCTTGCATTCCCAGCATGTCTCCTCAGAGGACTGCTCATGCCTTTCTACTCCTTTCTGTAGCTCTACAGGCATGCCCAGGTCTTCACAGAGAAAGCACAGCAAAGTTACCACTTTCAAAACTTAGCTAAAATAGTCTGAATTCCATAGCAGCTCTTCTCATCACTTTAAGCTCACCTGCTTCACTCTCCCCTCCTCTTAACAGCGCAAGTTCTCAAAACCACATACACTCATGAGCACCAAGTATCTGAAATACTGTTCTCTTAAGCAAACGAGAAGTTACGAAACAATTCATTGGTTTTCACATAGAGAGTACTTAATAACTACCTAAAAGCACCTTCAGCAAAGCACCAGCACCTCCCCACTTTCCCCAATCCCTTACTACTTTCGCAGCATTTCTCTGCACACCAACGTTTTTCTTTTGTAATACTACAACATCCCACTTGCATCTCTCCCACACATTTGCCTGATGGCAACCCTCCTGTATGGATGACGACCCTTTTTTAACACCCGTTGCCACATCAAGCACAGGTACGAATGCACGCTCCCAAGGCATCCAAACCCACGCATTCCTCTCTCCTCTTCTCCTCTCAGACGCAGATTTTGGCACTTTTTGATTTGAGTATTTCTGTCACCCCATTCTTCCCACTCGTTCTGGTTATTTTGTCAGCATCATTCCGGTGTTTTTAGCCCTCTGACACGCTTTCAGAACCTAAACATCACAGCCATGTGAAGAAGCAAACATATGGTGGGGTATTAAACCAGCAATTACACACAGGGATGAGTTGTCTGAGTCTTTAGGAAGAAACACGGTGTGATACCTATCTTAGGCCATTTTTCATCTTTATGAGCTGTGAAACAACCAAGCCATTAACATCTGAGACGTCTATAGGAAAAAAAACCCCACAGAAAACACGTATCATTGCAATAATTTTTTCCCATCGGCACCATATTTAGATGTCTTCAAGAGTCTTGACTTTTCATTGCCTTGCTTTTCTACTACACTAATTCTTCCCTGTCAAAACTAGTGCAGGTTTTAAACAGTCATTTTCCACCAATTTCCTTTAAGAAGCACTAAACCCTTCGAGTGCCAAGTTTATTGCTCATCCTGTTACACTAATCTTTTACTTTCTATTAAGGGCAAACTGATTTCTGGAAAGCTTGTCAGTGTACCACTTGCAGTGAAAAAAGCAACCACGTTTGATACATGAATTGCTAGCACTGATACAGTCCTAATCTAAACTTCTGGAAGACAGCATGAAGCTGCTTTAAAAACCACACACACAAATCTCAAGCCACCTTCAAGCAGAAAAAATGAAAGCTATGTTATACCAAACAGGGTTTTGTTTTTTTTTTTCTAAAAAAGTGTGTATGACTGTAACAGAACAGAAGAGTGCAGTCAGAGCTCAAACAGAGCAATTAATTTCCAGGTCAGTAACACTTGGTGTCAGACCAAACTACTGAGCACTGTCAAGCTGGCACTGAAACCATCACCACAAGCTCTCTGCCTCAGACACAGAACTGGGAAAATCTATGGGCCATGGGAAACGAGGTCAGGGAAGAACAGGAGGAAAAAAGAAAGCACAGTAATTTTCGTCTTTTTTTTTTTTTTGAAAGTGATGCAACAAATTAAACAAATCATTAATGAGATAGAAGCTTTAACAATTAAAATCTGAAAACCTAACTAATTTAAGCTCTTTCACTAACCTGGACAACATCCGTGATGCAAAGTAACTCCAATGAAAGGAAGAAGCTATTTTACAAACACATAATTGAGAAAGCATTTCTCCCTTAGGAAAAAAAATGCAAGCAGGATAACGCTGGTCGGGGCAGGCAGCCAGCCAATACTCCAAACCAAAACCGTGACACTCGATGCGATTCCCTGCTCCAGCAGCACGGCCACGGCCGCCTGGCTTCCCCTGCTCGCTGGAACCCAGCACAAGCCCGTGTGCGGGCACAGGCACCCTCACCGCTGCCTTCTCCAAGTGGCTCCCCCCGCCAAAAAACGTTTCACGGATGTTTTCCTTCCATTTCTTTCACTTTCAAATCCTCGGCACGCAGCGGCTGCAAAGCGCTCGCTCAGGTACGGGGAAATATTAGAGAAAGAGAGAGAGAGAGAGGCAATTCGGGTGAAAAGCCTTAAAACATTTCGCAACGGGAAGGAGGAAGGAGCTGCCAATGTCTGAAGTGTCGGTCCAGGGCAAAAGGCACCGTCATTTCTCCGGGAAGTTTGGGGAGTCCTTCCCAATGGGGGCCACATATAAGAGAATGCGCCGTCCTCTGTGCCAAGAGGGTTTCGAGGAAAAAAAAAAAAA
>VWZN01016356.1:369986-405879 GCA_013396955.1 Regulus satrapa | reverse complement strand
GCTGCTCCCCATGGCGCGGGGCCCACGCCGAGTCAGGAGCGGCACAGCCCCGCCGGCGCCCCGAGCCGCGGCTGCCGCCGCCATCACAGCGCGGCCGCTGACACTCGGTGGCTGCGGCCGCCCCGGGAAGTGACGTGGCGGGGCGGAGAGAGGGGCAGGGGCTAGCGATGGAGCCGTGAGGGGGGAGTGTGACCCGTCCCGGGCCTGGGCTGCCGCGGTCCGGCCGCTCCGCCGCCCTGGGGTGCGGCTTCTCTGGCAGAAGAGCGGAGCGTGCGCCCGAGTGACCCTCGGGCAAAATTCCAGCGCCCCAGAGGGGCTCCGAGCGGCCGCAGCCCGTCAGGGCTCCGCGCCCTCAGCCAGGGCTTCAGCCTGTGAGGGCCCCCTGTTCCACCCAAGGGGAGCTGTTTCGCTACTTGATTGTTTTATCTTGGTTTTCTTTGCCAAAACTGCGAAGCGTACACCTGATGGGATAAAGGCTTTGAAAAGACAGCAGATAATCGCTCATTTAAAGTTAAAGCCCAAGTGCACGGTGTGTGGGTCCCCCAAAGCAGGGAACAGGTGCTGGAGGATCTGGCGCCCTGCTGCTGGCAGCACTGTCGTGAGCTGCGAGCTTGTTAAAATCGCGTGTAGAAACGTGCTGATGTCAGGCAGTGAGCTCTCTGAAACCTTCCACAGGGAGAAACCTTCCCACCCGGACGCGTTNTTAAAAATAAATTAAAAAAAAAACTCCGTCAATAACGACCCAAGTGCAGCCTGCGGGTCTCCCCAGCCCCTGAGGGGAAAGGACTCTCCTCCCTCCCGCACCCCGGCCCTACTCCCTCGCGGCCCGGGCAGCCGTGAGCCCGGCCGGCCCGGGGCGTGCAGGGAGGCACCTACCAGCTGCNCTTCCACAGGGAGAAACCTTCCCACCCGGACGCGTTCCTGTGTCCCCTGCTCTGGGTGGGACAGGGGGATTGGGCTGGGTGATCTCCAGAGGCCCCTTCAAACCTTGACAAATCTGGGGTGTTGCTCTGAAAACAGCTGCTGCTCATGGAAACAAAAAGGCGTTCAGCGCCAAACATTGGACACACCTATACCAGTCTGCAGCTTCTGCGCTTGGGTGACTAAGAACTAAAGGAGATTATTTTAAGCAGTAAAACCTGGGCATTTGTGACCAAATACAGTTGTCACCGAAGTCAATGACAATTTTGACACGGAATTAAAGACTAGTGTTTCTGTGAATGAAGAGCACTGTTCCCACCGCTCCCATTTGTTCCCAGGGAATTCGGATTTTTTGCAACGGATCGTAATCGTGTCTGCTATAGTTTTTAGTGTTCGTAGAGAAATTTAGAATATAATTCAGGATTTAAGATGGATGAGCTAATGTCTGTGCGATGGAATCTTGTGGTGAATGCTGATGGTTTAAGCATCTGCATTTAATTAGAAAAATAACGTTTAAACAGCAGGGAATAAAACTATTTTTATCAGGCACTTAGGAAAGCTAATGTTAGCAAAACTCGGTATTAAATGCTAGGCATTATTTCAAAACATTTCAATACATCGAAGCGGGGTTTCAAACAGCTTGCACTACCCTATTCATCTAATGTGAAGTCAAAAATAACAGTGATTTCATAGCTGTGGCACGTTGCCTAGAGAGTGGCCTTAAGCCAGAAGCTGAACTGATACACTCAATATTCGTGCTCCTCTTTTTATCATCAGATGTAGAACAGGGTCCTGACCACTACACACTAAAATTCATATGCCATTACTCTGAAGTGCAAGAATATTTGTCACTCTGTCCCTGCCAAATTCCAGTGCGAGTTGCACTTTCTGCAAGCCTCTGTTTCCATGGCTTGCAGTTGTGTTACATAAAGCTGCTTGGCGCTGTCTGTTCCACATTTGCTGTAATGATACTGTTTCACCAGACAAAACTTGGAAGCAATTTGCAAATGATTCGAACCCGCAGTCTGTATTTTTCACTCTAAGATGTTTGTATTTTAGTGGATGAAAGTATATTGATAGGATGGATAGGATTTTTTTTTTTTAATCTGTGCAGCAAAGGCTCCGACTGCACCTTTTCAAATATACAGAAAAATTTTACTAAAAAACCCATCACTTCCTAGCATCCTACCTAGCAAAACTTTGCACCTTTTAAATTGCTCAAAAGCCCACACTAGATACTTACAAAGTTTCATCTCACCCTTGAGAGAGTAATAGTTTTCAGAAGAGAAAATTGAATCAGAGCAGCCAAGCCAGATATTGATTAGCCAGCAACGCTCCCACACTTCTCAAATCAGAGGTCAACTGTATTAAGAATTAAGATTCCCACATCAGACACCCCACTTTAAAATAGTGCCCTGGAGTCTCACCTGAATTAACACAGCAGGCTTATACAGAAGAAAAAGCAACTGCTGAAGAAAAAAAATCACCTTCCGAAGATTAGGTTTAACCCATTGCCCAGGCTCTCTTGATTAGACTCCAAGCTTTCCACTTAAGTTTCTGTGAGACTAATGATTTCAGATGTTTGTTTAGCCAGATCAGGATACAAATGCTGTCTGATAAAGAAATATTTACATAAACATGAAAACACACACTTAAATGTTAGGTCCAGCAAGCTTTTATTTATGTGTGCATGAGTAATTCTTACATAATCAATGGTGCTACTTTTAGGTTTATAAAATTGAACATTGCTAACCAGAGAATCATTGCCTGAACATGCAGCCATCAAATTGTCCCTGGGGCTGCTGATGCTGCTCCCTGAGCTTGTTCCTGTGTGAGACTCTCACACATTTCCATTAGTTTTGAATGGTGTTTTGGGGCCCTTTTCCAGCAGGAGCTGCTGAGATGCTGTCAGGCTGTATGGCCGCATCCAGTACATGATGAGAGGAGATGGAAGTGCGGCACTGATGCCAGAGGGTGAGCTGCCTGCAGCGTCCCTGCCTTGGAAAACTCTGAAGTGCTTGGCAGCGGAGCCCTTTCACCTGCCCCATGCCCAGCCCAGGCTCCCAGGGTGCTGCTGCAGGGCAGGCAAGACTCGCCGTAGCAAAGGGGGTGCTCTCATCGGGGCACTGGCTTTGGGGCAGCCCAGCTCTTGTGTTGCATCTGGAAAACACCTCTGTCCTTTGGGACAGAAAACCAGCAAAGCCTAAGAGGTGCAGTGTTAGGGATGTAGGTTCAGAGTAGACATGTAGGTTTGAGTAGCACAAACCCATAATAGTCCTTACAGTATCATTTTCCTGATGGAAAATTCCTCTCAGTCATTACTTTGGTTTTAATGAAATATTTTGTAATTTCTCTAAATGAGTATTTTAATCTATGCATTATTTACTTGCTAATTACGGGTGCTAATTAAAAATGTACACTATAAAAATGCCTGTTTTGTTTCTAATCCATAGAGAGAAAGGGCTGCCTGAGAGACACATGGTTTTTTCAAGGCATCTTTATTCCTCAAGCATTAGCTTACTGGGTGAAGCATCAATTAAATATAGAGATAATCAGTGGCTGATTTTCAGTCACAAGGCCTTTCATCTAAAGACACATGTGTATTCTTACCTAGAGCAACCAGTCTTCAGGGAAAAAGTAAAAGAGTTAGAAAACAAACTGAACTTATAAAAGGGAAACCTCGCGTGCAGTTTGTCACTCTGTTTTTGTGCCCTGAAAGAAGTAAGAACAGATTAAATGACAGGATGCCCAAGGTGACATTTCCAATACACTTACTGGATCTCCACAATAATGCAGTATTTTTTATTCCTTCTTACCCGTTCTCTCAGTTGTTAAAACCTGGATCTTGATGTAAAACCTCACCTTTCCATTGTTTTCTTCTTTTCACTTGAGAGCTTTGTTGAGAGTGTGGAACTTCAGCTTCTACCCGACACAATAAGCTCAAGAGTGCTGGATCCCAAGTGCCAGGTGGGGGGCTCATGTGACACGCAGGAGGTCAAACCCATCCCCTGCAGGCACAGAGGACTTTGCACTGCACCACACTTCACCAAAAGATGCTCTGCACTTACCTCATCCCTGGCTGTGTGCAATGGCCTGGCCTGCTAAATGCAAGTCAAGAGAGTTTACAATCAGTGCTACTCAGTTTGCAAGGCCCCAGGATAACAGGAAGCTGTGGAAAGCATTAAAATTCATCTTCCCTTTCAGCCTCACTGTTAACTTTTTAATTATGTGTTGCCTGTAGGCCATAGTGTGCAGCTTGTGGCTTTCTCTAAAGCTGTTTTGTTTTCTTTTTCCCTGGGGAAGCAGTCCAAGATTAGAAGAAATAAGAAATCCTGAAAAGCCATCCCTTATCTTCATGAAGCTGAGTATGACCAGGATGGAGTATAAAATGCTAATTGTTCATGCTATTTCTTTTTTTTTTTCTTTTATGTTTGGGTTTTTGTTTTTGTTTTTTTAAGGGAAAAGATACTTTTTTTACCCATGGCTTATAAAGTTTGGAACATCTCTAGTAGCCCTGTCTTGATGAAAAGTGAAAGACTCATAATCTTTAAAAACAATGTTTTTGTTAGAAAATGTGTTCAGGTAAGTCAGTTGATTTCTAGCATACCCTTGACAGTGACATAATTTTGCAGTTCTGTATTATAAACAAGGAAAACCTTTTGAAATGCGATATTTTTCTCCAGACTCTTTATTTAATGATTTATAAAAACACTCATCTTTTTATAACAATTTCCTTTCCTAATTTATAAGCACTAGTGATTATTGGCATTCATACATCACCTCATGGTTAACCTTTGTAAAAAATTAGCAGGCAGAAAATGATGCATCTCAATAAAAAAATCACAATATTCTACGGGGATTTTTTTTTTTTTTCTTTTCCCTGCTTTGTAGCGCCTCAGTTAAGACCCACTGAGTGGATAAAGAAAGATTGTATTCTGGAGAATAAACACAGGACCTGGTATCCAGGTCTCTTGACACTCGTCACGTGGTACATTACCTTGACAATTGTAATACAAACAGTTACACACCTAGGGATGTTACCTGGGAAAGGAGTTTGAGATCTTTGTGGGAAAGGAACATGGGGATTCTCTTCATAGTTGTGCACTCTCTCTTGATTTAATAGCTCACTTCAAAATAGTGTAACATCTACTATATAAGCTTGTCATAAACTAACACATTTTTTTTGTGTCCAGGATTCAAGTTTCCTAGCATTTGAGTTAGCTCATATAACACCAGCTAACATGTTCCTATACTGCACTCAAATTATGAAGTGGATATTTCTGAAGGTGTTCCCTGCTGGGCTGTTGGCGGGATTGTAGCCAGCTTGGATGTTGAAAACCTAACTTGGATGCCTGTGGATTTTACCTGTCTGATCTTACAGGTCCCTTTTCAAGGGTCTTCCTTCCTCTTAACTCAGCTAAGGGAAAAGGGAAGACAATTTAACAGAGCCTTATAATTCAGTGCTTTCAATCAATTCCCCATTATTTAAGCCTGTGCCTCAATGGTAAGTGGCAGGATATGAGGGAGAATTGGTGAGTTCTGCCCTTTCTCAAGGGTGGGAGCTAAACTCGTGTCCATGGACTCTGCCCCTGTACCTGCTTTCTACAGGTGCCTTACAGAGCACTGGTTACTCCCTTGCACGACCTGTCCATGACAAAGCCCCGGGCTCCAGCCTGCCTGGGTTACACAAATGCCTCAGGGAACAAGGCAGAGAGGCTTGGGGAGGTGAAGAAAATTTCAGTGCCTCATCTTAAACCGATACAGCCACCTTGGGTGACAAAGGACAAAATAGAAGAGCTCTGCCAACGTTGGCCACGAACTCAGGTTTCAGATATATCAGAGGGTCTCACAGATGAAGACAAAATCACTTGTACTTGCTCAGCACCAGAAAGACTGTTCACTAGTGCATTTGTAAAAGCAATTTTTGCTAACAGAGATGGATTTTATACAGCAAAAGGGTGTTTCGACAAAAGCATTTACCAAACAGAATAAACTGGCAAAAACGCTTCTTCCTTTCAACACGGTGTTTACAGTAAAGTTTTTGGCTCTTCAGAAACTGTAAATTAATCACATCTCCAGCTGGATATTTATGATGGGACCTGTCTTTCCACCAGCTTTCCTTTCCCCACCATCCTTCCCACCCAAACCGAGTGTGTTTACTGTAATTGCAGCCTGCATGCCTCTGGGCAGATCTCCCAGCTAGGTGTGTCCACCAGGAATGCTGGGCTGGCTCCCAGCTGCTGCTGACCCCTGTCCCAGGCCAGGCTGTTCTCTCTCAGACACAGCACTCTGGTGTTTGGGTCACAAGGATGCCTTTGAATAGCAATCACAAAAAAGGCTTTTGGTTAGGTTTTTTCCTTTACCTCTTTATTTTGGCATAAATATAGTAAAACGGATTGATTTACACTGCTCTTGGGGAATGAGGCTTTCCTGGCCTTTAGGTTGGAGATTACTTTCAAGACAAGTTATGTATCATATAGGAAAAGTATATGTTAAATTAATGACAGATCATGGTACCACTGATTCCACAACACCTTCCCATTTAATTTCCAGCTAAGTTTTAAGAAAAGTCACATAGGCTCAGAGTTTCAAAAACCTGTCTACCATTTCACTCGAGTTTCTGAAGTAGCTGCAGAATAAATAAACCCATAGGAAGAGTTTAGCACTTAAGCTTTATAAATCTGAAGCTGGGTACTCAAAATTTGAGAGGGTGTGTGCATATATTTATTATTTTTTTAAAAATCCCCTCATGGCCTAGTATTCTAGAAGTAGAGTGCAATAATCTACCATGTAGGGATAACTGGGGACTCTGCAGACAAAAAACAAAAAAAAAAAACCCCAAAAAAACCAACCCCAAACAAACCAAAAACCAAAACAAAACAAAAAAGCTGTGAACATGACAGATTATGTTCCTACAGCCATATGAGGCAAACAAACATATGGTTGCTCTGTCTGAAGTTCCTGCAATCTTTTATGTCTTCAAAGTGTAGCAAAACATTGGCTGATTAACATAATTAAAGCATTTTACAAATGATTCCTAATTATTTTTGAAAATGTAAATGAAGATGCTGACGTGAAGTTTTTTGCTGTGCACGATGAATACTGAGTTCTCATTTTACTGAGTACTGTAATCAAATTTAGAACAAATGTTATGTAAGTGCATAAGTAATCCTAATCCTAATCCCTTTTCTGCTGTCTCACTTTCTCCATCCAGGCCTGCTGCAGCTGTAAATCTATAAATCTCCCATATTTTGTCATTTCCTCACATATTTTTATTTTTGTTTCCCAATCCCCCGCCCTTCTGAAAGGAGACATTTTTAGTTGCTAATGGTTCTGATGAAACAAAAAGTTTGGCTTTTAGCCTTCTGCCAGTTTTCTTACAGTACTATATGTTTGATCACAGCAAATGTACAGTACTGATGCTATTGCTATAAGATGTTAAGCCTCACCCGGTTGAAACAAATCTAGAGGTATTCAAACATTTTTTACTCTGTCCTTAGTTGAATATCTGTTGTTTTCAATGTTTTATTAATATCAGTAGAAGTTGGCTGAGGGTATGTCAACAATGCATAATTCAAAGTAGCCAGAAGATATCAAAAATAGCTATAAACAAACTAGTTGGTAATAAATCAGTTTTAGCATTGGAACACTGAATTCCCTGTGAGCAACCTGACCCTGTTTCTGATTTTACCCTAGGATTTGTGCCACTGCTATAATCTGTGAATTGTTTCACTGGCTCAATGAAAAACAGCCAGGAGGGACAGGATCCAGTGCAGATCTGAATGCTGGACACAGAAAAACAAGAGAGACTCTGCTAGTGATTGTGCTTTGTGATATATTTTCATGAGATGTTTTGGAATTTATTTAATAATTTCACCTAAAATTTATAAAATAATCCACATGTCAATTAAATAATCTTTTAACAATTATATTTTAAAAATCGATTTTATTAATCTCTACTTCCTATTTGGAATATTTTTAAGGGTGAACAAGAGCAAAAGTATTACAGATGAGTGGTTCACAGCATATAATTTATCCAGTTAATTTAATTCCTTTGTATTTGTCTACAAATTGCTTATAATTTTATGTAATTAATTCATTATGTGAATTTAATTGCTAAAATAACTCTGAGATTGTCCAGCTGAAAAAAATACCAGGCTTTTCATTGACTTGAGTGGGAATAATTCTAGACCACAGGAGGTTTATCCCTCTTCTGTAGACCTTAGTGAAATTATTTTTTGGAAGTACACATCTGACGTACTATTCCTTCCACTTTTTCCTTCCTAAACCAAAAATCTTTCTTAAGCAGAGTGAATTCACATTTATAAATTGGCAAATAAAACCCAAATATTCTCTGATTTTATTTTATATGTTTTTCAAATATCGTACTGTCCATGAATCTATTTGTTAAAATATATCTGGAAGGAACCATTAGATGATGAGCCGGCTCAAGCAAAATAGTCTTCCATGTTTTTTAAGTTACTGTATTTCCTTCTTTTCTGCTTGTCCTCAGTTTTGCTTGTGCCACAAAAATACATGGCACATTTTCAGATGTTTCAGTACCACTGGCATCAGTCAGGACTTAGGCAATTGTTTTCTAGAAAATAAAATGGGCAGCAGTTTTCCAGTCCCACACTTCTGCCCAAGGCCTGCTGCACCAGCCAGTCCTGGTCATCCAGCTGCTCCTAAAAATCAATCATAAAAGCTCAATATCCCCAAAAGCATTGAGGCTTTTCTGAGCCTCTAACCTAGATTTTCTTCACCAATAGGTAAATATTTTGCTTCTTATCCTGACCCAAAGATGAAGTGCAATACTGAGCAATACCTGTGTACTATATGAAAGTAATCCTACTTTAACCTGAAGATCATTTGGTTTCCTTAAGTTTTCTGATAAAATCTGTTCTTTTTGTTGCTCTCATCTAGACATTACCCTGGCCACTTCTTTTCCAAATTTACATGTACCAGACACAGCTGGTACTTTAACTGAGGGCTTATCTGTGCTGCACGCAATGGAAAAATAATTCCACTTATCTCACATGTATTTGTATAACCCATTACAAGATATAGTTGATTTTTCCCTTTAGCTATTATGCTTTTGACTACTGGCAAATGAATGCTCTGTAACATTTGAAACTTTTTTTCTGGCAGGCCAAATAGGTCACTTTATATTTAATGTTCATGCAATTCATTATTCTTAAATAATTCCTATTTTTAATGACCATTTTAATTTTAGCACCACCCAGACTATTTATCTACTTTATCAATATTTTTTTTAAATTACCTTCTCTCCTGAAATATGCCTCTCATCTTGGTATCATCTGCAAATATAATAACACAGTATTCACTAATCCCAGTTCTTAATGTAAGAAAAGACTGGTTAGTATTGGACCAAAAACAGACTCTCATAAGAACCACTCTTTGATTTACACAGTGAAAATGGATTTGACCAGCACTAGCTCTTATTATGAACATGGAATTGAGTAGTGCACCCAACTTGCCTGGCTGCTGTGGAGCCTTTCTTCAGCCAAACAGGATTCTGGGTTAAAGAAATTCATTACAGAGCCCACAGATGGCTAAACCCAGTCTTACGGAACTGCATCAGCCCTTTGGAGGAATGCCACCCTGAAAGTACCTGAAAGTGATACGGACAAAGTGCATTGTCCAACTTGTACATTTTTAATGATATTCTGTAAGGTAAATGCGTGTGGTGCCAGCTGAGCTTGCCCTTCTGCATTTTGCCAAAAAGATACTGCAGGTGACCCAGAAAGTGCCGCAGTGAAGAGCTGAGGTTGGATCATCTACACCATTGCTACACATCCTTATGTTCCTTTCTCACTTCTCATTTTCCTGCAGCTCCAGCTCTGGTGCTGGGCTGATGGCACCCTCAGGAGTGCAGGTCTTGGCTGTAAGAACTGTCCAAGCCACCCCAAAGAGAAATGGTCCTGTCTCTCTGTCATACATGCTCAGGACAGGGAGTGTTTCTCAATGTGTTTTGAGAGAAAGAACAGAGAAATTGAGACTCATGGATATATTCAAAATTTATCAATGTCAATTCAGATGGGATTAACTTAATTTTAATATATTTCTCTTTTGTGAACTTATCCATCTTATTTGAATGCGTGTGTCTTTGAGCTGAATAAGGAACTGGGGATTTGGCTGTGTAAGGGTACACATAAATTAAAGAAACAAGCACCTTCTTTTGATAGAAAAGGCTGTTGCTCAAAGAACTATCTGTAAGGGAAGACTATCAGCTTTTTAATTTCAGATTTGAGGATCTGATTTTCATTCTGAGATTGAAGCACACTACTAACAGTATAATTTAGATATCAGATTTACCTGTTCCCTACCGCTGCCAGCTTGTATTTGGTTTCAGGGTTCTGATGTTGACTATTAACCTATTTAAATATTCATCAACAGCCTTCTGCCAAGGTGGATTAATTCACCATCTCGGGTCACTGTCAAGTTGTCAATTTGTCGGATATTTTTCATTTGCCAGTGCCCTTTAGAGTGGCAATGATGGCACACTTACAGCTGAGCAACAATTTTGCTGTTGGTATCTCCCGCTATAGAAAAGCTCTCCAATACTTAAGTGGGTGAAGCTTGCTGTTGTGGCAGGTCTGAAAAATAGTCTTCTAACCAAAAAGTGAGAAGTGTATATGGAAAGGAGCTGATGAACTGTCTTGTTTGATTTATGACAGTGAGGGCCTGTAACACCAATATGAAAGTTGCCTCTGATGCTAAAGAAACACTGTCAGCTTTTATATGAACTTCATTTTTCATCCAGAACCATTTCATCATGACTAAATGACATGAATATTAATCATGGAAGGATTCTGGCTCTCCCCTCCAGTGATGACCAGAATTAATCCTATGTCTGCCTTTGATAGAATATGGAATAATTAACTTATTTACTGAACCAATAATTAAACATTAACTAATTATCACTACTGTAATATTTATTTAATATCACTTTGCTTATACTATAATCAATACCAGTGCCTTTAAAAGCCCACATACAAACTAACTAGATTTCTTTTGTTTACTTCAACTTTTAGACTATCTTTCTTGGGGACACTTTTAGAAACATTGAAGACATACTTCTGCAGCTGATCATTCATGTATTTTTCATGATGGAAATCAAGTCAGCTGCATCCAGTGCACAAAACTCCTTTTATAGCTCAAGTACTTCCAGCTTCCAAATGAGTATGGAAAACACAAATTAAATAAAACCATTTTTCAAAGCAAGGAAACTCTGTTGAAATGTAAAAAGTCAAATGTTTATTTTTGTAATTTGGGGACATTTAGGAGTGCTAGTCCTCCAGGAAGGCATCTAGATAAGCCAGTGCAATTACAGTGGGGATGTAAACGGGATGGGAATGAGACCCTTGGGCTCCCAGACATTCTTCCCTCACCAAGGGCTGTTCTAGGTCAGCATGCCACAGTGGAAATGGATTTTCCCTCTCTCAGGCATATCTGATGTGGAGGGCTGGCAGAATATGACCCAGTGTGACAGCAGGTCAGAGCCCAAGAGAACTTCACTGCAGCCACAAGCATCCTAGAAAAGCATCTCCAGAAAACAAAAAAACAAAACCAAAAACCCAAATATGGCCTTTTCAGGCTCAAACATCTCTAAATGCATCTCCCAGGACATGCACACTAAGAAAAAACTCAAGTTTTAGAGAGAGCTCTAGGCTGGAAACTGAATTTTCTCCCTAATTATGCAGAGGCCTTGACTCCTGACACCCACTGACTTCCAGCAGTTTGGTTCCAGTTCTAGAGAGGGCACCAGTTTTCAGCAAGTTAACAAATTTAGTTGAACACAATAGAAACAGAAAACCAACTTATATGTGTCTGAAAAGTCTGACAGTCCCGATTAATAGCTGTGTTAAAAAAGATGACCAAACACGCAGAGATCTGCACAGTTCATCTGGGCAGATATCCGACCCCATTTGCTAGAAGCAGTTTGCATATGGTGATTGATTTCAATGTAGTCTGCAATTCTGTTGAGCAGGTGCTGTATTAGCAAATCTATCATTAAATAAATATGACACATGTAATTCTACACATGGGGATGCTTTCACAAGGCTTTGGATGTGTTACAAATTGGTACATGGGTAGACTGTGCTATATAAGATCAGATAGCTGAGGCTGCAGCCTGTACTGTATACATTTCCACTCTGATAGCAATGCAGTGATGCTGCTAGGTTAGGAGTTGTAGGAAAAAGAAAAAACTCCCTCAGGAGATCCCTATTTCCTGCAGAAAGTTTTATCTTTTTTTCTTTTCTTTTTTTTTCCCCCAATTTTGACAAGAGCTAAACAACAGTGAATTGGAGCAAAGAAAGAAAGGAAATGATGTGTGGATAGGGAGATTCAATGATATGGGAGATCAGTTCCAACAGATCCATGGGAACAAACCTCTTTCATCATCATCAGTTTCCAGTGATGCTCCTGCAGGCAGTCAGCTACACAAGCAGGGACTGGGTGAACCAGGAACATTGAGGACTGAAGTTATTGGGGTGCACATTATTTTAGCACCCAAACCGAGTTCCAGAAGAAAGCTAGTATGGTCAAACAATGCTTTGTGTTTGTTTGCAGCTTTTGTTCCTAAGTAGTCCATAGGGCTGTGAGCTGGCTGTGCCAACAGTGCATTTCCTGAGGGACAATTAATCCCCGTCCTTCCAACGCTGCCTTGCAGGAAAGGTGGTTCTGAAAACTGTTAACAACACTTGACATAGACAATGCAGAATACATTTTTAAGTCACTGATGTTTTATTTGCTCCAGTGAGCTGGTCTGCTACACAGAAATGCCCTTCTGAGGTACTTCTTACTCACCAAGAGGTGATTCTGGTTTTTCTCCAGGGTCCTCAGTGGCCTGGTGAGTTGGGAGATTAAGACTCTGAGTCTTGTCATGGTGTTGCTTTCATTACATTTCATCAAAATTCACTTTTTAGTGCTCTCTCCAAAAGCTGCTGGTAAACTGCTAAATTAATTAAAAAAAAAAAATATTCTAGTGTACTTTCACAGGCTATTAGTCTAAACTTTCTCCTCCTACAGGCCAGTTTCACTTAGTATGTCCCATATGCAGACATTACTTTTTGGTGAAACCAGGTATTTTTAGTCCTTAATTAAAAATACCCGAACACACAATTATTAATTAATGACTTCAAATGAGAAGCAGCCTAGCCCTCCCTTATGAAGCTGTTGCAGTATTCAATCCCATTCTTGTTAAAAATGGAGGCAACACTTTATCCCTAATCTAATATAATCAAAAATCTCTGGATTTCAGAGCCCAGTTATATCAGATATCTTACTTATGTCAATATTTGCAAACCAGTGTCTAGTCACCACTTCACCTTTGTGTTAATCCACTAAACGGATTAACCTTTCTACAATTTTCAGTGGGGGCTTTGTTCATTTTCCAGTTTGCTCCTCCAGCTGGTTTGCAGACAAGCAGCGCTTTGTGGGGAATCTGATGGCCAGAAGTGGAATGAATGAAGTATTACAGATCAAAGCCAGAAAGAAAGAAGCACCTGTGAAAGCCAAACTCTTAAATTCTTGGTGTGGGAAAACAGTGTTACATGTCCTGGCAAGACTGGGTGAGAAGAGGATTCAAACACTCATCAGACTCACACCCGGCTAATTAATCTGGTTCTTACTGCCCAGACCAGCTTGGCCATTGAGTTTGCTGTTAGCTGGGCACAGAGCAGGCCCAGGCCTCCCCCTATTTCACATCCTGCTGAGGAGCTGGGGAACCTTCCCCCACAAGAAAGATGTCACCCTAAAACCAGCCCTGTCCCCCAGTCTCCTGACACTTCTCCAGGGAGGAGGATAGGTTGTTCCCACATCTTGGCAGCCCCTGGATGCACCTCAGTGAATCCAGCTCCTCCTCCCACTCCCCGTGAGCTCATTAGAAACCTCTTGCTGCTGGGCAGCAGCAATTCCCAGTGGGGAGGTTTGCAGGCAGGACTGAGTCTGGACCTGCCTTGTCATGTCCAGGAGAAGAGCTCACCGTCCAGTCTTGCTCCAGTGCAATCCTGAGTTTCAAAAGGGAATGGAGAAGCAATGTGACTTTTAAGGGGCAGAGAAGTAATTGGGTAATCGCCTTCAGTTACATGCTCAGCTTTCTACTGTTTGCACAAATGAATCACAAGCAGGAAGATTGATACCACTGGAAACCTTGGGCTACCTCTCCAAGCAGAGATAATTGTTCATCTCATGCTTAGGCAGTCAGTAAACAAACAATAGCACCTTTCACTTCATTTGTCAGCCTACAAGGTGCGGGTTGTATTCATGTTTTATCTCTACACTCATCTTGCACAATGCTATCATGCAATTCACTGTGATTATTTTTTTTGAATTAGCAATAATTATAAGGAGAAACACACCACTGAGTAAATTATAGAGTCACTTGCCATTTCCCCAAGCAGCACACTGCTGCTCTCTGCTTCAGTTTTCATGCTCATCTGCACCTGCCACAGGGAAAAACTCAACATGACACAAATTCAAAATATAATCAAAAGCAAGCTGAACCAGTCCAGAAAAGAGTGGTCAGTATTTGTGAAGCACAAATATTTCCATGTTATAAACTGGACTAATCAGCTTTATCAGCATCTCTCAAGCTACAGTTCCAGATCCTTGCTACACATCTGAAGGATATTACAAGACCCTTTTTTTGCAGTTTAAAGCACAGTGCCAGTCATGTGTATTTTTGTAAAAGAACTGATGTCTGTCTGCTTGGCCCAGCAAGGTCCCAAGAGCTCTCTGGGAATTTCTGAGAACTCAGAAATGCTGTGGAAGGACAAACCACTCCCTGCATGCTGCAGAGACCATTGCTTAGTGCCACTCAGCATCTAAGCAGAAGAGGATGATACAACATTCAGGTTTGGGGGAAAGCAAAACCCAAAGAGACACCAGCTCTAAGTTTGCCATTCAGTGGTTCTTCTCTGAGGACCATTCTCATTAGCACTGAATGATTCCTGGCAGCCCAAAAAGCTAATTGAATCTTACTGGCATCAACAAATACCTCAGCACTGAGGTGATGAATCTCTGTTCTTATCGTCACAGACTGTACAAATGGGGCTGAACATTTACTCTGCAGTGCCTGAAACAACTCAGGAGTGTCTCCCAGCCATTTTTGAAAAGCTTTAAATTTCCACCCATTATGCTCATAAGAAACTGTGTTTGCTCAGCCTGTTCTTTTTTTTTCTGTTCCCTGAACACCATTTCCACTCAAATATTATCTCAGTTTCAAAGCCTAGGGAGATTTTGAGCCACAGTTCTTCAAAAATCTCCATAAAGCATCTGTAGATTGCACAATATCTATAAATTTTAATATGTAGCCTGGAAGCCAAACACACGTGATGGAAACAAGGACATTTTTATAGGCATGAGCTTATAATCACTTAAAACCTGAATATAGAACAGAAGGACAGAACAGTTAAAACTCCCTGATTTACACCATCTTCTTTCAACACAGCCATAAATAAGCACAGTCAAAAATTCTAGGAAACTGAGACAGGAATGAGAAGTAGTTATAGTATCCTGTGCCACTTGTTGGCAGCCAATACACTGGAAAAATGTTTAATATTGGCTACGGAAGAGCTCACGTGGGGATAGCAGTGATTTCTCTTTACTGACCTATCTTCAGCTTACCCTGTACAAACAGAAGTCCTGGATACATCCACACCTTGGCAGGATTTGTGCAAGGATGAAGCTCTCTTAAAGATATCCATAAACCAGTTCTGAAAGCTGAGGTAATAGAAACACTTCTCTGTCCAGCAATATGTCTGTAAAGGATTTGGCACTGTGGAACGAGATCCACTCATTTTCTTCAAATAATTGATGATAATCCCTGAAGTGTCCTGCTCATCTGTTACTGTACCTTAGTGTCATTTCCTATGCTTATCTATTTCCTATACTGTGATGGTCCAAAATCATATGTATATGACATGTACACATATAAATGCATCCTATTGGAGCATCAATGAGATCAGGTTCCCCTCCAGTTCTACTGGAATTCAAGAGAACCAGACCCTGCTAACACTGTTACCCTGCTATCAGCAACACAGAGCTCTGAGCAGGCTCCAGCCCGAGACCTTTCCCTATAAGGCTCTTTATTAAATAATCATTCTGCTGAAAGGCTTTAGTAAACCCAGTCTCCTCTTACAATGGACTCTCTTACAGCCTCCCTCACTTCTGGCCATTCCTTATTTATACCACTCAAATTACTCGGCTCATTAGTCTGCCATTATAATAGAAGTCCGGTTCAGTTTATTTACTGTTTGTTAACCACCTTTGCTTTTACAGAATGATATATGTATTTCTGCATTTGCAGAAATCTGAAACGTAACAGGAGCAAGAGAGTAAAAAAAATCCGTCAGAGCTTTTAAAGACTTTAATCATTCACATAAACAGCCAGATGACTGCAGTCATTCAGAATAAAAATAAAATCAAAACATACAGACTTCCCAAAGCAAGTAGAGAGCTCTTAAAATGGCTAACCAGATAAAGGAACAAGCTAGTTAAAACAGTATTGACTGAACCATACTGCTTTTGGAAACTCTGATAATGAGAGAGAGCACAGAATAAAATAGAAAGATCTTCCAAGTATTCTGGCTACACTGAAACACAACAAAGCAGATTGCTTCCACTTAATGAGCCTTCAGCTCTTACTGTTCTTCTTAAAGGGGTTGTGTCACCAGGATTTATTATTCATGTGGACATAAGCTTGCCAAGACACTCAGCTTTATGTTAAGAGGCCTGAGTGCAGATTTAAGGTGCCAGTTTGGCATCATGCACAAATTCAAGTAGATGCTTAACTTCAAGCTCAGTTGTTCCCACTGCTGATCCCAAAGAAATCATCAATTTAGATTACCTATGTTGGTATGACAGCAGGAACTGGAGCCTCTGAATTAGGGGCTCATGCCCTCCTTGATGTGTGGTGAATGCTTTCAGAAAGGCCACATAACAAGTAGGCAATTGCTTCTTAAATCTTTGCAGGTGGCTTCAAAGGATACATGTTAGAGAGCTGTGTCTAGGCAGTTGGATTTGAAAATTGTGGCTTTAACAAATTGTTTGAAGAAGTGAGGCCAAATTTTCCACTCTGAAATTTTTGCTGTGACTTTTTGTACTGGGTTCAGCAACAGGCCAAGTTGGAGCAAGAGAGTAAAAAAAAAAGAAGCTATCTCTAAACAACTGCAGCCAATTACAAGAATGGAGCTGGGAAAAAGAGAAGACCTTTTACCTCATGGAAAGAAGTTGAGGCAGCCACTGCTTTGCAAGCCTCCTGGAGCAGAGGCTTGGAAAATGGAACAGGGTTCACCTAGACAGACATGTGCTCTTACACCAGAGCTAAAAGCACGAGTTATGGTTTCCCATCCTTGGTGAGTGTTTGCTTTGACATTGATGGATTGTTTCAAGTTGTAAACCATGACTGTTTAATGTCGCAGAGGATCTCATACCATGAGCTGATGGAAATGTTAACTCCTACCTGATAACTCCTGTTCCATCTCTCTTGTTACACAAGGTGATGCTTTATAGATTCTTGTGCATAGTAGTACATCCAATTGAATCACGTTACCAACGTGCTCTTAACGAAACGACAATGCAGCTAGGTCAGGATAAACTAAAAATAACTAATAGAACAAGCTATCGGAAAATTAATTAGTTTTGGGTCTAACCCAGTATTCACTGCACTCCATGGAAAACCATCCACTGGTAAGCACAAGGAATGGCAAACCAAGCCTTCACAAAATTCTTTATCCCTGGGCAAATTATTTCATAAATGCAAATCCAGAATAGCACCACTAAGTGAAGAGCTGAGGATAAAAACTGGCTGTCTCCCTAGCAGCCCTTTTCAGGCATTTGTTCAGCCATATTGTTTGTCAGCTGAAACCAGGTTAGTTAAGTTGTTTTACACTTGTACTGTACACTGCCAGAGGTGAAACATGAGTTTAGTTTGCTGCCGTGTCCTTAGAGCCCTCTGCTGTGTCATGAAGGTTCCTTTCCTGTTCTGGTTGGGTTAAGGACAATGTCACACTGTGAACTGTCTTGGGTTTTGCTACTTTGGTTTTTGATCTCAGTGTTACTTGAACTAGAAAGAAGACAGTATTAAAGTACATATCCAAGTAATCCAAAGAAAAAGTGTGCATGACTTCCTAAGCTTTAATAAACTCTCAATCTTTTAAATTATTCCTGAATATTCTCCTTCTATACTTGTGTTAAGCAACCCTAAACCTCACAGCCATGGAATACTTGCCTCCAGTTTTAAGCATTTAGACGTTGAATTCAAGGGCTGAGTTGTAGTGCCTTACCTTGGTCTATCCCTACTGGGCAAGAGCCACGGTTACTATGAACGATGAGCCATGGCTCTGGCACAGCAGTGCTGTGCTGATCTCCCTTCCCTCTCACCAAACCACTCCTTGGTTACATCAGTGTAAATGAAAGGAGAACCAAGCCTCGACAGCTTAGCATGCATAAAGTTTTTAAACTTCTAAGGTAGAAGTTCTTATAATAAGATGAATATGTAAAAATACTGAAGTTGCGTTTCCCGGAAATCGATGTAAGTAAAAATTAGTAGCTCAGTAGTTAACAGGATGCAGAGTTATTCTAGAGTTGCTGACATACTCTGATTTCTTTCTTAGTCTCTTCTAGGAGAAATCTCTATCAATGGTGACCTGTGGGATACACCTGCCAACTGAAACAGTTTTTCAGGGAATGAAGAAAGTAATTACTGGTTTATATCACATTGTGGCCAGGGCATGCACTTGGGATGTGTGTTCAGGTCCTTTTTCAAAAGACATGTTGGATCATCTCTGCATTACATAAACAAAGGAGAGATCTAGACAGATTCCCTCTCGATAGCCCACAGCCCAATGACCACGTGCCTCTACAGTCTTAAACAAGTACCTCTGCAATCTTAAACAGTAATTGTGGATAAAATAACAATATTACAGCAATAATGACTTACATAGAAGCTCCAATGCTTTGAAAAACTGATACAATTCAGATGTTGTGTTACTGAATCCATTCAGTCTTCTATCAGCTTAAGTGTTTGTGTGAATGGGACTGGTGACTGACTTCCTAATAATAGAAATGTAATGATTCCCTTACTTCACATCACGGAACTGTAACTTTTTATTTCATCAATACAAATGTTTAAGCAGTAACATCAGTGAGGAGCAGCTACACATCAGCTGAGCTGTAAGTGACCTACATCACTGGTTGATCATGCTTCTTGATTAGTGTAAGCTTTAAAGCTCATAAGCTGTATTCTGCACTAAGACAGACATTTAATAACAGTGATAATTAGCTTGTAGATTGCAATTTTCTAGTAGTAAAGTCTAACTAAGGACATAAAATAATCTTAACTTATTTCTGTATATGGGATTAAGAACAAATTTTGAGCTACTCTGAAATTATATGTCTTCATACATGACTCTTGGGTGCAATTCTCTCCTCAGCAATATATACACTATTAACAATGTTCATGTAATCTAAACCAAATTGCTAATTAAAAACCTTTAATAAACATTTACTGAAGTTGATAGCTTTCTTGAACCTAACAGGCATAGCCATAAAGCAATCCCAGATGAAAATATTTCTGTGTATATAATAACATTCATATGAACAGCTGGCCTGAATCAGTCTTCCAAAATAGTCAGCAGCAGATTAGGGAAAGAGACTAAGAATGAGGGACACATTCAGGGAGCCCTCCTGTAATCTGGTGTTGGTTTCAGGCAGTATATTTGGACATGGTAGTTGTCATTATTCTGCGGGTCAGTGATTTTGAAAATGATCTTGGCTACGTAGGAGTCAAAGCAACCTCAGGGCTTTCAATTCCCTAACAGCCTCCACCACCACTTCCAGTGCAGCTAGCCTCCCTGTTTTACTGCCACATATTTCCCTCGCTCATGGCTAGTGTCAGTCTGTCTGCAATGGGAGGAACGAGAATGCAGATGAAATGGGAGGAGAAAGAAACCCCACGGCTGCAGAAGAGGCTCCTTTTCTTAAAGGCAGATTCCCCTGCACTGTGTCACTTACTTGCCTTTGCAGCCAGGGTACTCTCTGGGTGCCCAAGCAGAAGGAATTTGCTCTATGAAACAGGGTCAAGTACTGAGGGGATAGAATTTTTTATACTATTTAAATGGCTAATGGTGTAGACAGGCAATTAATGTGACTTTCAAATTGCATTTCCTAATTGCAACATTAAATACTTGAACACACTTCATAAAATTTAGTCTTTGTTCCTTTTAAGATCAAAATAAAGGGAGAACAGGATGATAAATTACAATCCAGTATGTAAGCCGCCTATTTGTGTGCACCTAAATAAGATGCCCATGTGAGAAGTGCAGTTTCTCATCTTCCTTGGTATTATCAATTTTGCCTGGCTCTGCAGTGCTGAGTGGGAGACTGAAGATGGGTTGGAGCTTAGCCACAACCATCCCAGCTTCCAGGGAGTGTGAGTGGATGGACAGGCACCAGCAGTAACCCCAGCAGCCATCCTGGGCTCAACCAACCCCACCCCTAAATCACATCCTTAACTCCATCCCTGAGTGTGAATGGGAGCCACTAAGCAGGACTGTGGGCAGTAAGTATGGGGAATATTGTTTTGAGGCAGTTGTGGTTTTTTTCTCAATCTTTCACAGATTCAATTCATGTTCCGGCTTGGACATGATGGCAATGCAAAGGCTGCCTCCAAACTGGGGCGTGGGGTAGGGTAGTATTGGGACCTTGAGGGTGAGACGAGATGGACCTACAAGACATTAAAAAATCAAAGCCCTTCTGTGATTCAGAGAAGTTTCTCTGGCTAGTTTGAATATCTGTGCCAGACACTGTCAGTTACATGATGTGAACACCCCGTCAGAGACAATTATTTTGCTGATTTGTTCTTGTGACAGCTCAGTTATACACCAGCACTTCAGAGAGTAACAGAACAAAAAAAAAAACAACTTAGAGCATAGCCTGAAGTGCAGTGACAAGAGAGATTCATCTCAGGGGAAAATAATAAGGAAATACATTCGAGCACAGGAGCATCAGAGGGTTCAGAAAGTCACCGCAGAGCGTGGGAGGGCTGGGTGTGAAGGCAGCTGACAAACGAACGCACCCACTGCGAGATGAAGTGCTCCCCTCCGGAGGAGATGGCAGCCTTTGAAGTAACACAGCCTGGCGCCCAAGAACCTGCTACGGGGCTTTGGCTGCTCTCCCTGACTTCCACATTCATCCTTAGCACTGCTGCTGGCCTGTAGCTGGATCCTTAATCCCCACAGGTGAATTGCTCCTCTCCTTCCCACTCTTCAAATCTGTGTCTCTGATCTGTGCTCCCCTGAGCCTGGCAGTTTTATTTCTGGTGTCTTCTGAAATGGTGAGCTTCCCCCTCCTCCCTGGGCTCCGAGGACTTCTCCTGCTCCAGCTGAGAGGTGCAAATCCCCGTGGGCATTATCATTACTGCAGGCAGGCAGGTAGAAAGACGGCAGATAAAAAGGAGCACTAGGCACACTCTTCTACTCTCCTGCTCTAGCCTCATTTGAAAGCAGAAGCACCCTTCTCTGTCCCTCTCTGTGAGTACAAATAAAAAAGCCTGAAGTGTGAGAATGCTGTAAACAGTCAGATCGGAGATGTGTGTCTGACAGCTCCTGCGCTCCGCGGGGAGGACGTGTTCTGGGTATGTGACAGACTTCTTACCTCCCTTTGAACACTTCTTGGACTATTTCCGACTTCAACCCTAAATGCCTTGTCTCCCCAGCTTTCAGACAGGACCTACAGAGGCTTAAATCATACAGCCAGCCTCAGTCCTGACACAGCACCCAACCCACTGAGATGCCTTTGGGAACTCCAAAGCCAAGCAATAGCACCCAAGTGCTTTTGCCTTCGGAAATGAATCTTGGAAATGCAAAGCACCACTGCAGGGATGACCCTGAAATGGTGATATATTCCTTTCTGAGTGCTCACAGGATAACTTTTTCCATTGCACTCCCACTGCAATCGCTGACTCTTCAGGTGCCCTTGACAAACCAGCTATAACAGCATCATCCAAACATCAGCTGGATCATTACATTAACAGCTGCCAGTCGACATTTTTCCCCCACTGCAGCCACAGACCATTTTGAAAGCAGCCCTCCTGTGAGTGGCATTGCTCTCTGCCACTATCTGAATCTAGTTGTAAAGTTACATTTTTTTCCAGAACAGTTAGAGAGCATTAGTTTAAATCCCTCTGATCTAAAAGTACAATGGCCAATCAGCTGACTGGCAAGCAAACAATGTCACCATTAACTCTGGAAACCAAACACATTTTCAAAATAGCCAGAGAACAAGAGGAGAAAAAAGGCAATGCCTTTTGTGACTGAAGCGTGCAACAGACACAGGCCCCAAAAAGCTCACCCATCATTTTGGGTAGTTCCCAGCATACACTATTTATCCCTGTAATCAGTATTTTGGGAGGGCTAGTGCAGCAGGAGCCATGCACAGGGATGCCCTTTGCTGGGGCAGACAGTGCACAATTGACTGATGGTTTCGGGCTGGAGCACAGTGAAGCACTTTGCAAGGGGAGTCAGAAGACCGACACCCACATCGAGCTGTGCCAGGACCCAGGGAAGGCTCAGAGCTGAGCAGCTGGTCAGGCCCCAGACCTGCCTGGGCTTTCAGGGATGACTTGTGCAATTTTGGCCAAAATCTTCCCTCGTAGCATAATAACTGCTATTTCAAGAGCAAGCTTCCAACTTTCCTGCTCAGGAGAAGGGAAAATGGCTCTTCAACAGAGCTTTAATGATGAACAGCAAATTTGAGTTTAAGGAGAATCTTGAATTTTTCAGTTAATAAATTGTCTAGCAGCTGAAGTCTAAATTTAAACAAATTAGCCTGGAAATAATATTACTGAGTGATGTTTCCCTAATGAATCCTGCTTGCTCAGTGCACCCCAAGTTTATGCACACTTCCCATTGGTATTGCTGAGATTTCCAAGACATTTCAGCCTATTCATACTGCATTCTGTACAGCCTCACAGGAACCACCAAAGTGATCTGAGGTCTGCTCCAGATGTTCAGTCAGAATTGTTGAAAATTTCAGATGCATCTGTTGCCCTCAGTTTTATGTCACAGATTTAATAGACATACAGATTACTAAGTCTTTCCTAACTGTCTAGGGAAGAATACTTAGGAGAGGATAATTTTTCCCCTATGTGAAAGTTTGAAAGTCTGATTTATATCATCTCCTCAGAGATGTAGAGTCCCTGGTTTGGGGAAATCAGCAACTTCACTTTAAGCTTTACTCCCCTTAGCACTGAGTTCTTTCTGCTGGTAGTTCCCTCCTCCCTCAATAACAGAAACTCCTTTCCCATTCAGAGAGCTCAAAGACTTTGTTCATGGAATACACAGTATAAAAGCAGTGGAAATTAGCATATGCGTGGGTTGAGAAGGGCACATACACAGTATTAAAACCTCAGAAAATTACCCAGTAGGCTTACTGCTGATTTTCAGAAGATACAAGGAAAGGGATTTTAAAAATTTTTTCTTTGTGGACTGGGAAATCAGATTTTTTTTTTTTTTTTCCAGGAAACGCTATTAAACTTCTCATTCCTATCAGGCTTTAACAAAATGCCAATGATTATCTAGTCTTCACAGAGCCCCTCACAGAACAGTTTTCATATCTGTCTAGAACAATTTGCAGTGACTTTTAGTGGTGACACAAACCCTACTGTGACTGACCTTCAAAGCCAATGTACAGCACAGCCTGACCAGCCCATGTGGCTCCTTCTGCCCACACCATCATCACTACACCTCTCTGGATTCAGACAACTCTTTCATCAAACTGCACTGAACCAGAACAGAGCACAGCCTGATTTTGGAAGTTACTTTCCCAAACCATAAAACCCAAAGCTTAGGATGACACACAGCTACACCGAAGGCTTCCAAAATAAAAGCGCTCAGATTATCTGTAGGACTATGCTCTTACAAGTGCATACCCTCACTCTGCTTACAAGTGACTTCAGGAATTCTCCCCCAAGAAATTAGCTTGTAGGGTCTCTGGCTTTCCACTAAGAAATAATTCGTGTTTTTCAGCAGAGGAAAAGAGGTGTATTATTAATGATATGGTGTGGCAAGAATGATATCAACAGAGTATGCCAAGAGCCATAACTGCACTGCTGGATGCTTCTGCTCCTGAGCAGAGCACGGATGCAGGGAACTGCAGGGATGTGTGGTGAGGAAATACTCAAGCTCCATCTAGTGGAAAATAAATCCCTGTAAGGTTAGATTTGGACACGGTTGTTGGGAGTTACATGCACTAAGGAAAGAATAATCGGGGTATGGACTCAATTCCCTGGGAGGGAGCGGTCTCTTTTCTCTTTCAAAGGGAGTTAGTTACTGAGAAAATAAGTCAAAGCTAGGAAGAAAGGAAAAAACCCTCTCTACCTACTGGGACTTAAAGATTTAGGCTTCCTGCACATGTATTTTACTCTCCCTTGCTCCTTCCATATCCACCTTGAGCTTCTCACATTTTCTTATTGCTGCTTACAGCTCTCCCCTGTTGGAGACCATGTGCTGACTGGCACAGGCTGACCATGCCAATGTGACCACGGAGAGTTAAGGAAAAGCTTTTGTTCATTTGGCTCCATGGTCCTGTATCAGAAGCAGGCAGAAAAGTGCCCTTTCACATGCAGTGACACAGTGTTACTTCTACAAGTAAGAAGAGTAAATGGCTTTGATGTTCTGCTTGTACAAAGGGAGAAATGCGTGTGCTGGACACACAGATCCAGCCTACCTTGTCATTTGAAGAAGCCAAAACAGAGCAGTGTGCCTGGCCCTGCACTTTGTATGATAAGAACCACTAAGTTTGAGCCTGATTTGTCTCAAGATGCCTGGAGTTTCTGCTTGACTTCAGGGTTCCATTAATAGATGATGCATGTGTGTAAATCCTCCCTATGCCTCCAAAAAACCTTGATGCAGAGCTTTAGAAAAATGGAGATAAAAATTTAATACCTTAGGTTATTAAAATCTCAGCACTTCTTTTACTGCAGAAGCTTTTTTTGCAATACCTACTAATCCGTTTCCCCCATAAAACTCCGTATCATATCTCACAATATACTTTGCTGTGTTACTGCTAATCTTTTAAATTTGTGCATGTTCTTCAGTAGGTGGACATTAACCGAAGCCCTGTGAGAGCATTGCACTTAGGGGATGCTGGGTGTGCTGCCTTCAGCTGCAGAGCCAGGTAAGACAAGTTTCCTGCACCCGTGCCCACCCCAGCAGCACCGCCAGCACCACAGGGCTGGGGCAGGAACTGCAGCAGGGGTGTGAGGAGACGCAGCTTCTGTAGGGGAGGGGAATTTTTTAACAGGGCTTTCTTACCAAAACCAGGAGGATACATCTGCAGAAATCAGCATCTCTTAGAGACATCCTCATTCTGCAAATGGTGAATGCTCTGTGCGTGTTGAAACTGCCCCTTCACCTCTGCTTTGCAAAAATGAAACAAGCAGAGAGAGAACTGTAAAGGCCGGCGCTACAAAGCCACAGGTTGTGTTGACAACACTTACAGGTTCACAGTGTCAGCTTTAGTTTTGTTCAAGTCTCTATCGGCAAAGATAAAGAGAAACTTGCCATTCCTTTCCTGAGACAAACACCACTGTAGTATTTTTCCATTCAAGGATATTTTTAAAGAGAGAAAATGGTAATGTTTGAATTAAACTGTATATGCACATGGAAATAATTTTTAGAAGCCTCATACCAGAAGTTCACTCTAAGTAGGGTCCTTCTCCCTATAGAACAGAACATCGTTCTGCTTATTCACGTAGAGAACCTCTGATGCATTTTCCTGTACTTTTAATTTAAATTAAAATGCTTGCAATAGTAAAAATGCAGTGGTTGATCATGTTCTAAACTCGAAGAACTGTTTCCAGAATTGAGCCTTTTCTGCAGAGAAGGAACAGCTGAAACTCCAATTCATATATTAAAAAAGCAGTTAACTGTAAAGGATATTGGGGAAAATAGGAAAAACCCCAAAGCCTAGGATTTGTGTGGGATAAGATAAGAAACCATGAAAAGCCTTAGTATGCCAGTGCATGCAAACAGACAGGCTGTGGCACGGCTAGACACATACAGGACAGTTCAGATCTGGTCTTATCTTTAAGTCATCTGCATCTTTCCTTTTCCCTGCCTGTGCCCATTATGTCTCCTGCTAAAATAAGAAGCAAAGGAGATACAGGTACAGCCAGGACAGTGTCCTTCAGTGTTTGGGTGCTGCTCTTTTCTGCTCCAAATGCAGCTGCAATCTCCTCTGCATTTGTTTCACTTTATCAGTAGCAGAGGAGCTCACATCCTCCCACCCACTTCGTAAGAAGAGAGTTTGTCCCTCTCTTGGGCCCCAGCTTTATTATCAGAACGGTGAGAGAAGGCCTTGAAATGCTTGTCCAGCACTTTCATTTGTCGTGCTGTAATGTGGCTGCTGTAGTAGCTGAATATGTAGATTTAGCAGTAAATTTCTAAAGCAGGGCTCGGGAGGTATTCGTGTTAATCCCATTATCTGATAAACGGATTTTTGAGCACACCTCCCGCCATCCTGCATTAATAACTATCCCTCAGTCACACTAGGAAATGAAATTTAAATGCTTGTGAGAAGTTGATGGACCATATGTTCAAAATCATGGAATTAAACAAAACAAGTTTATGGAAAATTGCAACATTGTCAAGATCTTATCCCTCACTCTCTCCTGCCAGCTGCCCATCTTTCAAAATCACCAATTAGAGCTGCTGCTGATTTCCTGCCCATTTGTTGAATGTGCCACCCCATGCAACTTGGCTACCCCAAAGTGTGCTGGAAGTCAAGCAACATGAGATCTGACCACTCCTGGAATTCAGGAAATTTAGATTCTGCTCCAAAGCTGGACACTGCTCCTGAGGAAGCCATTAATTCTTTATCTTCTTCTGAAACACACCAAATCCTATAATATACGGAGTTCAAATTTGCATTTTTACTCTAATATCTCTGCATGTTATCAGGACTTTTCCATCATATCACTGTGAAGGTTAGGAAATAATAGCTTTTGCAGCCCAGACAACCAGTTGATACTGAAATCAAACCTTTTACATCCAGGCCATCAGTCTAAATTCAGTATAGGCTGCCTGCAATGCAGAGCACTGGTTTTCATCTATCTGTACTGAATGGATATGGAGACTGGACTTAGACTCCCTGTAAAGATATATTTTCAGGGAAGAAATTTACCAGTGCCCTCGGAATATTTACTATTAGAGCTATAGATTATTTCCTTGAAAATCTATGATATCATTGATTGCAGTGCTACAATAAAAGGACCCTGTGTTATCAAGAACTTGAGATCAACGTGCACAAGTTGCTGGGAGCAGGCTGGAGTGCAGACCTGTTATCTGCCCCATCTCACCACACTGACAGGCATGGGGTACAGGAGGGGCTTGATAGCACCCACTTCCAAAGCAGGGGCTCTGGGAAGCAGAGCTCACAGGCCAGAGGAAACCACCAGAACCTGCTTTTCCAGAGAAGCCAGCATGGTCTGCCCATGGGGTCAAAAGAGTGAGAGAGACCCTAGGATACAGTGCTCCAAATGGCCAAGGTGCAGCCACCAAGGTGAAACCAGCAGTGACACGCTCAGCACTTGAGATGTGAGTCCTATAGGGTATCCTGGTAATGACAGGCCACACCCTGGGGAGAGAGGAATCTATTCCTTCCCTGTCACCCATCTTTTGCTTCTGATGGGCAAAAGAGGTCATTTGACCTCTTTTACTCTCCACAGATAAATTCTTGATGTCCTGAGATTTTCCATTGCCCTTGGCTGGAGCCCACAGTTAACAGCAGCACACTTGTTTTTGTAACCCACTTGACCAAAGAAGGAAAAAACTCATTTCCAGTCCCACCCGTCCCAGCTCATGGCAATGAAGAGGCACTTGCTTTCCAAATCAAGCAGAAGAACCAGCTCAGCTGGGCCGGTTCAAGTCCAGACTTGCAGCCTCTGAAGGAGTCCAGCCTTTTGTCCTCTCCAGAGCATTTTAAATGAAGGAATTGGGAGTGCCGGCATGGATGCCCGTCTCGCAGCCAGGCTCCTTTGAAGACTGGTGCCAGCTGTGCCGGGAGCCGGGCTGGGCTGAGCCGTGCACTGCCCGCCGCGGTCGCTAAAGGGAGCTCCAGGCTCAGAGCTCGGCTCTGCCTCCCGCCTCCAGTGTCAGCAAACCCCGCTCTCTTCCCTCCTCCACTAGCCAGGTACACGGGATTAAATGGGGCATTTACAGGGTCATTTATGGAAATCTGCTCCTTGGCTTCAGGTTTGCAACACAGCAGCTACAAACCCTTCGGGCAGCTGGGCACACCGTGAGTGAACGTGGGCTATGCGCCGAGTCCCTGGGTGATTCCCGGGAATGCCTTCAGGACACACCGAACAGAATTCTGTAATTGGTGTAAAAGGTATTTACAGCCTAAGCTTGCAAAGAGAGGATCAATAAACCCCCAGTATTGCTCATCAGTAGTTGAAGGCTAAAATTTTAAAAACGCAGCTATGCATCGCATACAGCTTACAACAGAAAAACACGTCTGAAATAAAGTACCTCCGCTGATTTAATGTGATTGGCTTTGAAGGGGTGCTGTCTAACACCAGTGTATTTCAGTCACAAAGGCAGTGTTTGCCGAGGCGCACACTCCCCTTTTCACAGAAAACCACTCGGCAGCTTCGGGCTCCTGTAGCATCGTCAGCACAATCGGTGCCCAAAACAACAACAGGTAAGCAAGGCAGCTCAGCAGAAACACCCCATGGCTCTTGAGACCGGGAAAACACCACAAAATCAATTAAAAAAAAAAAAAAAAAAAAAAGAAAAAAAAAGAAAAAATAATAAAAAAAAGAGACCTAATTGTTTGGCAATGGCAGTGTGATTTAAACACCAAGCAGCAAAGCCGCCCAGGGAACAGCACCTGGTGTGTGGCAAGCACAGCCTCCGAGCTCAAGTGTTCCTGAGGCAAAGAAATCAAAACCCGTAAGGACCTCCAAAGGCAGTGATGGTTGGGAAGCCATCACTTGGGGCTGCTCTTGGGGCTGGGGACCAGGCAGGAGAATATTTGTCCCTTTAAGTGTTTCTAGCAGTGATGAAGCTATAAAAGCTACTCTCCTGGTATGAGCAGTGGTACCTTTGCCAGTTTTGCTGGCCCTCCTGAGGGAACTCTGATTAGCCAGTTTTGTTCAGTCACTGCTGGAGTTAACTGTTGATGAAGACGTGAAATACCTTGTTTTCTACAGTCTCTTCCTCCAGAAAAAAAACCCCAAAACCCCCATAACAAAAAACCAAAATACCCCCCCACCAAAAAAAAAACCAAACAAACAAACAAAAAAAAAAAAACCAACCCAAAACCGCAACAACCCCAAAAACCCAAAAAAACCCCAACCAACCAAAAAAAAAAAAAAAAAAAAAAACCAACCAAAAACAAAAACCCATGGACTTCTTTGGGAGACTGCTTAGAAACAGGTGACCTTGAGGTACTTTCTGCATGTTATTTGACTTAAAGAGACTCACAAATCAATAATATATTCATTATCATTATTCAGGTAATGCAAAGCAGAACATATGGTGCAGAAAAGCAGCAAGGGCAAGCAGGTAGTCTCAGAAAGAGCTGAGAAATGCCTGAGAGGAAGGAAATCCCCACCACTAGTCTGCCATGCCAAGGTTGTATCTGTATAGATGCAAAGCTATGGGCATTCCAGACAACTCATGATTCACTTGCTTATAATGCTACAGCATTTACAGGAAAAAAGAGGGGTTGTGTTCCTTGAGGGCTATATACTGCAGCTCTGGCTCCTCACCTGAGCAGCTGCAGCTACAATGAAGATAAGGGATAGTTTCTATCCCAACTATGGAAAAGCCCTGAGTTGATGGTCTGAACATTACTCAGCCACCCGTTAGGGGCAATAAAATCCTCCAATCACATCCAATAAAAAAACCCTAAAATCAGACTCTGCACTTATTAAGACAGGGTTATCTGCTGCTCACCCTGGCTGGCTGCTCTCCACAGGGCACGAGTAGATGTGCCATCAGGAGGGAGGTGGGTAAGAACAAGCTCCCTTAGTTCTCACAATTGCAGCAGAACTCATTATGTGCCCTGCTGCCTATTGCTGTGAGAGGTTAGAAATGCTTCTTTATTTCCCCTGCCCTAATGCACTTGCTGCCTTCCCCATTCTGTTTATTTTGTGCCACCATAGCAATGACAATCAGCCATGTGAAGCATTATTCCCTTATTCCCCAGTCTCTTTTCTGAGGTGAGCACAGTCCTGAAAACAGGAGCAACTTCCAAAATTTACCCAAAAAAAAGGAAGAAAAATCACTGCCACATCAATTTCTATTCAAATTGCTTGGCACATTTCTCCAGTCCTTTTGCTGGAGACCAGGGTTCACTTCCAGCTCCCCAGCCTTCAATACCTCAGGACAGTGAGTGCTGGCACAAACTGAAACCTGGTGACCTTCCTTTGAGAATATTAAGTCTTGCTGGAGTTTCTGTGAGTTTAATCGATTGCACTCAGTCCTATCCTATGAAATCCTCGAACAGGAAAGAATAAGGAGATAAAAAGCCAAGGGAGATTTTCATGCAATCCTTATGCCTCAAGATTGCTTCAGTTTTTAAATGTGTTTGTTTCAGTCTCACCATCTTTGAAAAGTCTGCTGCCAGATACTCAAATTACTTCTTAAATAAAAACCCCCAAATACTGAGCTGCACTTCTAATTTGCCAAGACCACCCAGTCTGTGCCATATTTGAAGTACTACACAGCAAATTAAAGTGCAACACCATGTCAGTTACCAGAACCACTTGAGATCCCACAACTGTGGAGAGATTTACCTTGCACAGCCTGGCATGCAAAGAGCATTGAGTGCAAGGAAATTTGAGTGGTTATAGACACATACTAACATTGGCATGTTAAACACTGGCTGATGGCGCCATCCAGGCAACACAGAGCCCGATCAAACTGCCTAAACCTCTTTCCTCTTTGCCACAATTTCTCTTGCCTGGGCACTCACAAATGCAGTTTTTTTACTGAAAGGTGCAAACTCGTTGCTTTACAGTAGCTGGAGCTCAGTGGTGCCTCTGTATTTTCCTGATGCTGATGGAAAACATGGACTGCCCTCCAGACTTTCCTCTTGCTCCCTCACACTGTGAATTGCATCATGGCTGGGACAGCGGTGGATCTTTGTCTAATGTGGGCATTTCACACGTGGCAAAAGCAAACGCTGCATCGGTGAAACACTGAAGGAAGCAAAGTGCTGAAATCCCCTTCCCTCCTCCCTGAGTAAACTGGTCTCCAGAAGGCTGTCCTGTCAAGGCACTGCTCTTGTACCAAAGTTTGGCCACATTTTGAGTTGTGTACAATACTGGGCACAGGAGTGCTTGAGCTGTGTACATGACTGGGCTGAACTGGCCACTGTCCTTCTCGGGGCCAGCAAGGAGCACCAGATCCCTCAGGGCCCCAGCATTTATGGAGCTGTGGAACACACAAAGCATCCTTGAAAACAGCAGATCTGACCAAAAGGTATTTTCTGCCACTACAGCCTCCCCCATTCCGATGTCTGCGCCTCGCTTTCTGTGATCAGTGCTGCTTTGATGTGATCATGACACCCTGCAAGTCCCCAGCCATCCCAGCAGCAGGAGGATCCACATGGAGTAACTGGGCAAGGACTGCTGGCACAGCCCAGCTCTGCACAGCACTCCAATCCCTAAATAGCAGTCTGAATAAAAATAGTTCAGTTTGGACATCTAAGAACCAAAATGGGGTAGGAATATTTTTAAATCAAGAGATAGATTCTGAAATGCAGAGTAATTCCTAATTATTTGTCACCATTCATGAGGCTGTACTGAGAGATTGTATTTTATCACTTTTCAAATGCTACACAAACATCACACAAATAACTGACATTTTGAGCATCAATCTTTCTGTTCTTTCATCTTAAAAAAAAACCCCTTCATTTTTCTTCTAGGTTACAGACACTGATTAAGAGTGCTATATAATCTTTGGATTCATCTGCCCAACAATCATCTAATTAATTAATCATTGGTAATTAAAATGACCTCCTTTTGACTGATACCTGATCTCCAAAAGGTTCAAAAGAAACTTGACACATGTTGTGTCATGTTCCAGCATAACCCACTACAGGTATTTTATCATGTTATGCCACATCTGGTTTCCAGAGAACAAAATCAACTGAGGAACAAATTAAATGAGAAACCAGCTGTGCATGTATCAGATCTAACCAGTTCAAATATCTGGCAACATACAGGAGCAGGTGAACTTCCAGAGTGCTCGTGGGACCATGGTTAACCCCAGAAACAGCATTATTTTTGGGTGTGTCTAAGCAGGGACATCTGATAACAGCATACTATCTGTGCAATCCCTGCTGTACTTAGATGATACAAGAACCCTTCACAGAGAAAATCTGACTAAAATCTCAGCTAAACTGACAAGAGAGAGAAGCCTCATGTTTTACCTGTACAAGTATTGAAAGCCCATAGATGTTGAAGCAGAGATGTGCAAACTATGAGGAAATGAATGGTCTGGCCATCCTACACCCCCTGTGATTTTTCTTATCCTCCATGGCATCTGCAGGCTGCCCCACACCCCCTCTGTTGCTCTTCCTGGTCACGACAGTGGTAAGGGAAAAAGGTTCCCAGTTGTTCACGTGAAGCAGCACCATGTAAATCTCAGCTCTCCAACCACACTAAATGCAGGGAAAGCTGCTACCCCCATCCCCTGGGCGGTCCAAACCTCAGACAGGGAAATCCATGTGCTTCAAAGATCCAGGGCACTTGGCTGTTATTTTGCTTTTAGGTGTTTCCTTCTCATAGAACCACCAATGCACAGCTCTGACTTCACTTTTAAAATTCATTAAATTGCAGCAATAGCATTTACTTCTTTCTTCATGGACGTTTTGTCAATTTGAGGAGGAAAAGCATTTTTTGGGAATGATAATTTAGCTACAGAGTTAGAGTCCTGCCCTCCTCACAGCAGCGCAGTTGAACATTGCCATTGAATAAGCTGATGGGTGAAAACAGAAATAAATATTTTCTTTTCTTTTCTTTTTTTTTTCTTTTTTCTTTTCTGCTGTGGCCAAATAGGAGCTTTTTAAAACAAATGTGAAACAAGTGATCCAAGGGGTTTTAGGACAGAAAATCTATAGAATACAATAAGTTCTAGGTCTCCTTCCAATGGGATATTAGTTTTCAGTATATAATTAATAACAGGAAAATTGTATCCTGACTTTGGGGTCTGCATCAGCATCCTGGAACAAAAACAACCATAAATTAGCATCAATTATGTATTAAAGTTCCAATTAACCTGGCTGACACTGATATACTTTAACAAGGTACACTTAGATAAAAGAAGCAACTCTCTAATTACTTGGAACGGGACCTCCTGACCCATTCTGCTCTTTTATCCCAATGCCAACCTAATGAGGAAGGAAGTGTGAGATAGGAAACTGTGCAAAGCTGTAGCACCACAAGATGCCCCTTGGGAAACGATTTTACCTTCTTACTAATGATTAATACTTTATTGCTCTCAGTGCCTTTTAACTGTTTTCAGAAGAAGTGGTTTTGAGGCTGAAATTGCTAATGTTCATTTTAATGTGGAAATCTGCCATGTAATGAAGGTCCTGGTCACATGTTCCTTCTCTGTGACACACCACATACACATAATTTGTCATGGTGGCACCCAAGGTAGCTGTACACAGATTTAAAGTGTTCTCCTTGAAGTGAAGTATCTTGGCCCAGGCCTGAGGGACAATGACAGTTAATTTTACACCTTAACCAGAACAGTTGGTTTAAACTGGTATTTTTCAGCACTGAATTTTTGTGCAAAGACTGAGGGCAAAAGGTGTAAAACCTGTGCTGCCTGTAGGGAGGGCATCATCAAGGTGAGGGGTGAGGATAAATCAGGGAGGTGTTCATGGAGCATCTAATAAGGCAATCCTTTTTTTCTTCCTTTCTATGTTCCTTGAAATCAGGTAACTCTGGATACTGTACCCAGAGGAATAAATCCAGAGGCGTGTCCTCTCCCTTACAAAACAACAGGTGGTTGTAGAGTGTCCAGTCCAACAGTCTGCTTTTGTTCAGTTCAGTTTAATGCTCAACTCTTCTACCCTAGTCTGGCCCACCAGACTTTGAACATATGCACTTATGCAAAGGCCCAAAAGAGATTTTTTAATTTTTTTTTTTTTTAATAACTCAAAAATGTTGCCCTCTACCACTGAAGAACAGCTCCTCAAAGCAAGGCAATTCCTGTAATGACAACTGCAGGAGGACTAACTTGTCTTTGAAGAACAATCTTTTGTCAGTGCCAATTCCTTCCTGGTGTCTTGTTATCAGCACTTTAAATAGTTTGAAATTAATGCTGATGCTGACCCCTTCTTAGTGGTTTTCCAGTGCAGTGGAGTTGGAGCCTTGGCTTTCATACTTGATCTCCCACTAGCCACACAAGTCTGACTTCTGTCCTTTTGGACAAGAGGTGTTGGTGGAATCCATCAGAGGCACCTCCTAATTATAGTCACAGTCTTCAAAACTCAGAAGGAAACAAACTCGTCACTGAGATTTCAGCTGGATGATTCCTGCAGCGAGTGCTTTCCTGGGCCCTTGCAGTCAAAGGTTATCTCCCATGTAAGCCATGTCAAAATTTAAAACGCATTGGGCCATGCTCTTCCCTACATGGAATTTCACTGCAGAGGAAGGGAGATTTTCCTCTAGTGCAGATGAAACACACAGCAGTAGAAGATAATCTCAGCGGTTCCAAGCCTGGAATCACAACTCCTTTCCCAAACTATTGCTGTTGGATGTAATGTGCTCCATTTGCAAAAGCAGCCAGCAGACAACTCCCCAAATTACAGCTTCTCCAGCAGGACTTTGAGAATTCCTTCACTTTAGTTGGGAATTTTGTGTCTATCATTTTCCTCTTAACTTTGAGCAGTTCTTCGAAAGCCAACAGAGAATGAAGACAAACCTAAAAGAAATCCTTTAGTTGCTAAAAGGGTCAGAGTCAGGTCACCTGCAAGATTTGAACAGTTCATCGATGCCCCAAGCTAACGCTGCCATGTGCATTATTCTCCTCCCCTGCATTTTCTGCAGGAATATGTCTGGATCATTCAAGTAGTTTGTGAAGACTGAAAAAAGTTATACAATCAATTTTGGCCTTTTGTGACATCCCCAGCGACTTCAGTAAGCCCTTGTGGAAAAAGGGCCCATCCACAGTTCATACATGATGCACACCCCTTGATCCAGCCCCATTTAAACCAAGGTCTAGTTGAAACATCAGTGGGAATTGAATCAGACTGACAGACTATTATATGTGCACCATAGGGGACTCGTTCATAAGTCTCTTGTGGCAAACATGCTACTTATAGAGGATGCCATTCAGATAAGTGACCTACTTATTGGTTGCATGTTGTAAGCTATTTTGGCGAGAGCAATGCGATCCTTGCTGTTCTTTGCTTTGAGTAAACTTTAGCCTTTGGGTATAAGAAGAGGGAAATTTGACATCCATGTAATAGAGGACAGCCACATACATTCAGAGTAGGATTTTCGAAACCATTTGTAACTGCAGAAAGGAGAAAGAATAAACTCACAAAGCTTTGATTCTCACAGGAATACAGTCACTTAGTAAATATCTAGGTGGCTTTATTCTCTATCACGCTGGAATGAGCCTAAGTCCTGTGAAAATAGGACAATTATTTGGTATTGCATGGCTGTAGGTGTACAGAAACATTAAGGAGTATTGAGGAGTACTCTATTTCTTACCATTTGAAGGGAAAAAGTCCAATTTTATTAGACTTTACTAATGTGAAAACAGGGTAAAGGACAGAACTTCAATTTCTTTTTGCTAGTTTGTGCTATTGATTAAATAAGTCCATCATCTTCTTTGCAAGATTTTGCTTAGGAGTCAACCTAAGCATATATAAATCTGTCAAACCCACATAGCATACCCAAAGAAAAGCATCC
>VWZN01016356.1:342730-369548 GCA_013396955.1 Regulus satrapa | reverse complement strand
CCTCGTTCAAAGGAAAGCTTTTTTTCCCCCCTTCCTAATTCCTCCCACTCCCTCTTTTAGAGGAATGAGAGAAAATTTAAGTGCCCTGCTTTGACACTCAGCTTGCTGCTTGCGTGCAGTCAGGCCAGCTGCCTCCCCAGATCTCCACTGCATTGTCGATATGCTCCTCTTGTGCCAAGACAAAATTTATAAATAGATTTGCCCAGTCAGTAAGCCCTTTCTCTTTAGAAAGACAGGGATTCAGGCAAAAAGAGGATTATTGATAACATGCAACATCTTTATTATAGCAGAGACTGCTACTGCTACTATAGTTAAGGACCTGTCAGCATTTCCNTTTTTTTTTTTGTGCAAGGGTTTAACTTGGCAGTAAAAATTTAAATATACTTGAATCTGGACTTTTTCTTGCAAGAATGTTAGGCACAGGCCTCTCTCCTCTCCCTAATTAGCAGTGAATTCAATGAGTTTTACAGCTTCTCTTGTGAATATGCCTCTCCTGTTTTCTGAGCAGTGGTGAGTAACACCTGATCCACCATCAGGTATTATAGAGCAGAGAGAAGAGCACAGGGCAAACAGAGGGCCAAATCCTGCTCTCATTAGTAATGGTGCTTGAATAGCATTTGGCCATGACAGAAACACAGTTTTGGCTAACTTCCCATATTTTCATCCACCAAAAAAACAGCAGAGGGAGATGCTAAAAAAAGTCCTTTCAAAATCATCTCATTTAGATAGTTAATTTTCCTTGCAATGCATGCTGGTAGGACAGCACAATCTGCCAAGTGATGAATGTGTCTTGGGAGTCATCAGCCCCACCCCTCTCCCCTTGTAGCCTGTGCCTCTCTTCAGTCTCTGGCAAATTGCTTAATTTCTGCTCTGCCTCAATTTCAGGATTCAGGATGGAAAACGGTAAACCCCACACTAATGGTTTTGCACACAGAATTCATTCTGCTGCAGTTCAAGAACTTTCTGGCAGGAAATAATCTGGCTCCCTTGGACTTCAGCAGTAATTAGCCCAAGTGCAAAGCCACAGCTCGTTATTGTAGAATCTCTGGCATCCCCAGACTTGTGTAACTTCAGTAGTCTTGAGGATGGGACTGCTAAAATACTGCACACAAGGGTTTCATCAAAATAAGGCCATCTTTCCTTTCAACCGTGCTCTCAGACACATGCAAGTAAGCAGCAATGTGTCCTCTGAACAATTTTCTCTTCTTCAAGTTAGGAAGAAGTGGAATAAAGTATTCATGCATTTCATGGTATTCACATCTTCTGGGGGAAGAAGTAAAATAAAAAGAGGGGTATGTTGAAATCCAGCCACTGATATTTGCTAAGATTTGTGAAAAAAAAGAGTGGTAAATTGACTGGGGGGTCTGCATGGAGGAGTGGTAGATGTATTTTCCTCTGCCTTGCTTCTCAGTGGGATGCTGCATGTCTTTTTCTTCCAGCCAGTACAGCAGAAACATTTTGCTTTAAGGATCTGAAAAACTTTTCTCCCTCTCAGCCTGAAGTTAAACCCTTAATATAGGAAGAATGTGGGCCTTTCTCAGGGTGCTTTAAGCCCAGTGTATATTACATAAAGTCCTTTGCACACATGGCACAAAACATTCTTTGACTTGTGTCTCTTAGCATTTGTATTTGTGGTCAACTGAGTAGTATCTTTTATGTGCCGATTCCTACAAAAGAATAATACTCATCTGCTTTTTCTGTTGACAAGATCTTCAAATCCTACTGCCCCTCTGACACATTGAAACAGTGCATTTCTGTCTAGTTTCATTTTTATGACGTGAGGATTTAGCTAAGACTTTGACACCACAAAAACTAGACACAGGACAGGATCCTGTTCTATCTAAATGTATCTCCCGACTTTCAATCACGCTTACCTCTTTTGTATTTCAGGAAAACTGCTCTTTACCTTCCTCCAAGGCAAGTTTTTTGTCCAGCAGGATCACCTTGGGCCCACCCTAAGCTTTCATCACCAGCCGTTACCACTTCAAGAAAGAATCCCATGCACTGAGTGGAGGGGAGGCAATACAAGAACACAGGGCCTGAAATGCATTGTAGCATCATGGAGGTAATTGTCAAAGAAATTGAATGTTAGATGGAAAGCAACTTTTAACCCTCCTAAGTGCCAAATTTAATTAAGTAAAGCAGATAATCTTTTTCCTTGTGCTGTAACAAGAAAGGACCATCACTTTCTCAAGTTATCAGCTCCACTATAGATTTTTGGTATTTTCTGTTACTGTCTTTGGGCATTATTTTTTTATGGCTAATTACAGCTCACAACCATAACACTCATTTATGCTTCTTATCTACAGGGCTACAACATTACCATTATTATTTTTTTAGACCACCAAATTATCCCTTTGTTATAGTTCACAAAGGTTCTGCTTGAGTAAAAGAGGTGGGAGGGACAAGCCTGAAATGCAATTTGATGAAAACAAACTTCCCATTTCAGTGTGGCATCAGATAGCTGCACTTCTGGAGACAAAGAAGCTATACCTGCCTCTTAAAACCTCCAAGGGATAATATGGGTTTTCCTAGCACTGTGAAATCAGGACACAAAATTGAGGCCAGAGTCAGGAACTCAATGTAGTTACTGGGTAAGCCTGGTGCAAGTGAGGGCACACACAGTCCTTACAATGCACGATGGAGCTGCCTCTCCATTCCTTTCTACCAGACATAGAAAAAAGCCCTAGCAAGGAAAAAAAAAAATCCCCTCCAAAAAAAAAAAGTCAGTATTTCTGCCCACTATGGGCAGAGTGGCAATTTTTGACCAGCTTGTTTTAAGTGTCAACATGTGTTATTCTGCCTGCACAAGACAAGTGAGCTGATAGCTGAACGAAGCAGGCAAGACATGCAGGAGGAGTTGGAACAAATGTCTTAAATGTTTGAGCCTGTCTGTTTTGCCAGTGACCCATAGAGTGAGGAGCTGTGTCAGCTAATCACTCAGCTGGCCACTGCCGACAGACAAATAAATGCCTGGTGGTGACATCTGATGGAGCCCTTACACAGCACCGACCTTTCAGAGCTTGCAGTCGAGGCCGAGCCAGCACCTGGTGATTGTGCACAGCCCCAACAAGTGCAAAACACCCAAAAGTGTTCAGATGAATTCCTTAAAGAGCAGACGTTTGTGTTTACTTGGGCATTTTTGTCCTAAACCAGTGATGATAATTAACTGATTAAAGATATCACAGTCATCAAAAGCAGTAGAACGTTTTCAAGGAGCATGCAACAATAGCTCACTGCTTGTATGGCTTTAATTGTAAAAGCAAATAATTACATCCTTTTCAAGGCTCGAAGAGAATTGCTTTCAACTGTAAACAGAAACGATGAAAATTCTCCAGCACAATACCCATTTTTAAATGGCCACTTTTCCTAAAAGAGAGGAAAAAAAAAAAAAAAGCCTGCAACAGCTGTGTTTCAGGTGCATATTCAGGGACTAATTACTCATGTGGAGAGTACCCAGATAATCAGATGAGGCTCTGCTCATCATCAGGGTGTCTTGACCCATGGAAGGAATTGGCCCACATAATTTTTTTTTTAATCACAACAGGGCTCTACGTACAATGCTGGCCACATTGGGAGGAATGTAGATGACCTCAGGACTGAGTTCCTCCATCATTACTCTACAAACCACTGCAGTGGCTGCTTCACTTTTCTTCTTTCCACTCCCCCCTCCCAGCATCTGATAAATCTCGTATTATTTGAGCACTGAGAAAGAGGGACTCATTGGAAATTCTGGATGCAAGCCATAGAGGAAGGCAAAGTGTGAATGCAGGTGTTTGCCCCACAAACCTTTTGTATTCTGATGGACTTTCGGATTGATCTCTGTATTACCTGCACAAACAAAACACAGGTCACAAAGGGCCATTCAACAAATAAACCTAATTGCTGATACCTTCTGCCTGACTTAGCAGGCTTTTTGCGTCACCTTCACCCAATTTCTCTGGGGTCTGACCCAATCTCCCCCAAAGTGGCAAGAGAATCAGATTTAACTGGACTAGAGTTGAATGGAGCTTTGTAAACTATAACCCCTATGCAGTAAACAAAGTTTGATATCAAATCTGAAGTGCTTTAAAAGTCCATTTTTAGCTGCTTACACAGGAACAGCTGGGAAGGTTTGCCAACCTGTGAGGTATGAAGTGTATGTAGGGTGTGGAACTACACCAAAAGTCCTTTTCACATGAGCAATCTTAAGCACCCAGCACTGAGCATTGTTGCTTTGAATGTTTCCAGCTTCTGAAGCAATTCCAGGCAGACATGCTGACAAAAGAATAATTTTATCAGCATATGGCTGATCACAGCATCCAATTCCACCAGTATGAAACGGCCCCGTAGCGCACACCAGCGTTTCTGCATACAAGTGGAACAGATGCTGCAGAGATCAATGTAATAACACTTTAATTAATTTTAGTGTCAAAGTCAAATGCTTCCTTATTTCCAGTTGACACATCCCTAATTTCATCGTCGGTTCTATAAATTTTGGAAATGGGAAGAGAAATTTGATTTGAGGGTTAAATACTGCAGAAAGGCTTAAAAAAATGCAAGAGAAGCATTTCTTCATAGTATTCAAAACATTGAAGCCTGTCTTGAAGAGTACACTGTCCATTGTCCTCACTCTGAGTGTTCTACAGTCACAGTTTCATTTTCACAAAACCCTTGCAGTCCTCTGGCATAAAATTGTAGTAGCATCCTGGAGCTCCAGCCCTGGAACAAGATCCCATTGCAGGTGACATACTGGGCTGGAGGTCAAGAGACTTGGCTCCAGACTTCACTCTGCAAGCAGTGTTTTCTCCTGGACATCCTGAGAATCTATTTACCACCAAAAAAAAATCTCATTGCATCAGAGCAAGATCTTTTACCCCACGGCACTGGTCACTGTTGTACCAGGGAGTTGTACAGCTCCTACTCCAAAATGATATTCAGCAGATGAGCTGGACATGTGGAGGAGAGGAAATGTGTCCTTGGACATTTTTTAAATATTTCAGGTCACCAATAGCACCAAGCACTACCTGTATATTACAAGAGTGGAAAGGCTGCATGTCCTGCACCTCCTGTTATTGCCCTACTGTCCAACTCTACAGGACAGGGGAAAAACAGCACATTAAATAAAAAATACATTCAACAAGGAAATACTGCACCCTGACATCTGGTCAAGGGAAATTAAGCAACCTATTAATAAAACAATTCTAGGAGCTATTGACATAGTTGTGTTCTGGAGTAGCCTTTGGATTGTCACAACACTGAGAAGAGACAGAGGGTGGTGAGAGATTGCTTGCTGCACAAAGTATTATTATGCTGAAATGTTTATTCCACAGGCAGGAACTACGAGGGCCTGTTGCGGTCACTTAGGCCTGAAACCCAAGACTTCAGTGATTTTGTCTGAATGCATTTGCGGAGCACTGGGTGACATTCACCAACACAGGCAGCGTCTCAGGTTTCAGCAGGAGCTAATCTCCCATCCTCCTGCATCTATCACTTCCAATGACCCAAACTAAAGAGCATCATGCACACCCCGCCTGCTGGGACACTCGCTGGGCTATCACCTCACAATTAGGACTCTGCCTCTCAAGGCATTTCATTAGCAAGAGGTTGCCAGGACTCTGCACACGTTGTCAAACAAAGAGTGCCCCGATCACAGCAGGCACTGCCACAGAAGCCCCCCACCCCTCCAGCAGCCTCCTCCCATGTTGAAACAAAGGCAGGTTGAGGGGAGAAGTGATGGGGATGGGAAGAAGGGAAACCTTAGCAATGCTTGAGCAAACACATTTGGAATGAGGCTTAGGTTACTACACATATCAAGAGGATTTTTTTTCCTCCCCCTCCTCGTCATCATGTTGGCAAACTGTTGATGACTACAGGCATGGAGGGCTCTCAACGGGGGACGAGCAGATACCAGAGGGGGCTCGTTGTGCAAAGGAGAGCATCTGACAAGGCACATCCTCTGGGTGCTTTTGTTTCAGGGCTATGCTTCACTAACAAATCCTGTTGCACTAAGATTGCAGTCTGCAGATATCCTAACAAAAACAAACCCAGGGTACTACCTTTACATCCAAATGATTTCAGGGAAGATCTGTTAACAGCAGGATGACAAACACCACAGTCCTTGAGCTCATGTGTGCAAATCTGGAACAACTGCTTGCTTTAGGATATCACACAGAAAAATCCCACAAATCAAACACAGTAATACCAAGTGCTTGTATAGCATGTTTTACCTGCAGCTCTTGGAGCGATTACAAAGAGAAATGAAGAAGAAAGACTCATTACCACCATTTCACAGATAAGGAAACTGTGGCACAGAAAGGAAGTGATTTGTCCTGCAGCCCAGTGGAAGAACAGGGCAGTCAAGTCAAGCCTCTTAAGTCCCAGTCCGATGCCCTCTCCCCTGAACTATTGTAGCCGACTCTGACCCTGCAGGAACTTCACATTTGTCATTATGCTTTACACCTTGATCATGAGGCTGGGTGTCTTCAAAGCACTGCCCTCAGCTCCTTGGCCAGGAGAGGAAAAAGCTCCCATGTACCTAATCAAATATAATTGCCATTCCCAGAGAAAAGAGATTCCTTCTCAACTCCTCTGGATGATAATTCACCCTGTGTTCAGGTGTAAATGTAATGCTATATGTAAGCCAAGATAAAAGTAGCTCCTCTGACCACTTTTAACTCAACATCCCTTATGCAGTAAATTTCATACACAGCTATTGAAATAGTACCAGAAATTGGCTGTAATTTTGTTGTCTATTAATATAATTTCATACAGCAGTTTTAGAGTATTCTTACTAAAACGTAGGCTCCAGGGAAAGCTTGTTTAACAATAAAAGCCTTTCACCTTTAAACACACAGATAGCAGAGAATTAGTTTAACTATTGAACTGCAACTGGGGGACAAGTTTGCACCAAGGCACTGGCCCAGCGTCCTTCGAGGCTCAGGTACAGCACTTGTACCTTCTACAGCTGCAGTTGTGTCACACGGGAACAGAGAAATAGCCAGGACAGGAATATGGGTCAAAATCAGCACTTAAAAGTTAACCTGGAAAACAGTAAATCATCAGTGGGTATTCCAGAGTGTGAGCACAGAGTGCTTGAAAAGAGGGACGCTGCTTAACAAGTCTCTGCAGAGTGTCACTCCCACGAGCAGCAGTGCAGGTTTAGGATGCAACACAAATACAACCTCACGACACACATGAGAGCATCCTGGTGGGTAGACAGCAGGTTTCCTCCCTGTGCTGCTGCCAGAAGGTCATTACTATTACCAAGTCACTCAGTTAAATTATCAGACGGGAACAGTTAACAAACAGGGCCAGGGAGGAAGGGATGTTTTTCCCTTAGGTGCCTTGTGTAAACTTAGAGCCTGCTATGCTCTAAAGGTGGCCATAGGTGACTTGTAATCCGGGCCAAAAGCAGAAAATCACAGGATTAAAAGTGGGTGGTCAGATCATTCATTTGACTTGCAGGGGAATAAAACCCCACGATATCTGCTCGTAGACGACAAGCAGTTTTGCAGAGAACAAAGAAATCTCTCTCACAGACAAAATTGGTCTGCCAGGAACTGAGCCCATCTAGCTCCTCACCTCCCCACCACCCTCCCTATATCTTCCCCTCTAAAAGGATCTTTTCTGGGATTCAGGGAATGCGTGTTTATAAAATAGTTCCATTCAATTAGGGCACAGAGTACAGCAGCTTTATATCAGAGGCAACCCAGAGCGAGAGCTCTGTGGAAGTGCAGGTACATGGTAATGATGACAACCCTGCACTGGTTGTAGTGTCATCACCTCTTATTCTTAATCAAAAGGCTTCCAATCCCTTCTCGACGTGTGCACTCGGAAATGAAGGGACTGCTGGAGCATCATTTGAATGTGGCAGCCCTAGATAATGATGAAACGAATAAAAGACTGACTTTTTTGTTTAGGTTTGAGGAAAGATTCAGGATTCCTCTCGTGAAAAGGCAGCAGTTTAATAGCAGTGAGGCAGAAGGGCTTCTCGTTATCCACAGAGGCTGCTGTCAGCACAGCACTAATGGCCACGGCTCGGGCTTCCCCGGAACGCTCCCTGCGCCGCGGCGCACGAGGAACCCGAGTGCCAGGGCTCAGTGGAGACTGCTCGAGACACTTGGCCTGGGAAACTGCCCACGGCTCAGCTCCATAGGCTTTCCCTTGTGGAAGGGTCAGGGACTGTTTCTGGGCTGCCCCAAGCAGTGCAAGCCACCCAAACTCACAGCTGGCTGGCCAAGTGTGAGGTCTGGGCACCTCTGCCCCCAATATCTTCACCCCTGCTGGGGAAGCAGCTGCTTCAGCAGATGTGACGCTGCACACAGTGGCAAGGCCATGAAAACCAACTATGGGGCAGGAGTCACTTCCATGAAGTCAGGGCCCTGGGCAGGCACAGAGCACCTCTGGGAAGCAGCCTGTTGATAAGCTGTATCTTTCTGTATGCCGCCCTGCAAGGCTGATTGTGATACCGGGTTTTGTGAAAGGACAGGAAAGCAGCTAAACACTTTGCCTCTCCCTGCAGCTCATACATACCTCTCAACACAACCCTATTAATCTCTCTTGACATATGTTTTTTCAGTGTCTTTTATACACTCCAGATAACAGCCACTGTAAGTCTTAGGTTTTTTTGTCTGAGGGAGGTCAGGAGCTGTGCTGAATGACCTGCTGGATCCATTTGGGGAATACCAATTCCATGCCAGGCTAGAGAGATAGCAAAGGTTTTTTTTTTGTTTTGTTGATTTAAAAGAGCATTATTTCAGACAAGGAAGTTGATTAACAAACACTTTTTCAGTGATTTAGGAACCCGTGGAAATAATTTTTATTTCTATTCCATTACTGGCCTCTTTGTCTACAAGTAGTTTTCACAAAAATAAATTTTGACACCTGCAAAATTGCAACTATCTTTAGCAATTTGCTCAGCCATTCACATTTATCTATACCAGAGATAAATACACAAACCAAAATTCAAAACAACTTCTATTTAACATCAGATAAAGTTACTCTGTTCACTGCAGTAACATTTGCCCCAAATGCAGAGCTGGCAAGGTCAATAGTTTCACTTTTTGTGCTTCAGCTACATTAATATAACAGTTTGCCATTCCTCTCTATTACTATATACGTTCAAAGCTTCATGAGCTATCATGAGCAGCCTGATCTCTGACACACAAGACATGTTAACAACAGCTTTTCCCATTCAGAAAGCCAGCAAGGAAGAGAAGTCAGGCCTTTCAATGTATGTTAAGTAACAAATATAAGATCTCCATGATGTCCTACATGATGAAACACCTTACAGCAGGTTAGAAAAGGAGGTATGGGGAATCAATACATTTCTTCTCACAGTTACATAGCTGCATACATCACCACTTTTAACTTCACTGTCTTCAATCCAGCCCACTGTGTCCACAAGTAATATCATAGGGACAAGGCTATAGAAAAGCCAAGGACATTATAAATGAACAATGTGGTTATTCAGCACATACATCTAGGGTTAGGGCACAGTGACCAGCCACATAAAAAGCCCAGAACACTATGATGAGATTTCACTGCATAGCAATACCTGTTAGTATGAACACCTAATAGGAAGAAACAGCTGATAAAACGAGCTTACAGAGCGTGCAGAAGAACATGTGTTTAGTCAAGAGACTAAATGTAATCAAGCATAAACACAGAACAGATACGTGCATGAGTTCAGGGTTTCCACCCCCCTCCTCAATCCAAAACCATAGTGAGTGAATTAGGACATTTGGTTTTATGTGGCACAGTGGGAGGTGGTCTGCAGGGGTGACCCCTGTGGCAAGAGCCCAGGAGCTGCCCCAATATCGAGGCTAGCCAAAACTGAGCCCAGCGGCAATGCTGGTGGTATCTCTGTGAAAACACATCTAAGGAGTTAGAAACACTGCCCAACAACTACAAGAGAAAGGAGTGAGGAAAAAGTGCAGAAGAAACAGCCCTGCAGACACACGGGGCTGCAATGAAGGAGGGTGCTCCATGAGCTGGAGCAGATTGCCCTGCAGCCCATGGGGAAGGCCACGTCCAAGTAGGTTTAAAATAGAAATGTAATCTTTTAAAGATTAAATTATTTTCCCCAAAACCTAATTCTGTTTTGTTGGTGATGCTGACTGGCAAGCAATCCCCTTATCTTTGTCTTAACCCATAAGCTTTTTTTACACATTGTTTTCCTTTCCTGCTCCACTGAGGAGAGAGAGCAAGAGAGTAATGTGGTGGGCATCTATCAGAAAGCCCAGGCTATTCCACCAGAACAGCATTGGGCTCTAAAGGCTAAAGTACAAAACAAAGCTCTGCAGAAAAGCTCCCTAGAAAATGAGGTTTTCTACAAAAATATGCCTTAAACCAAGAGAAGTAAAACTATTGCAAAAAAAAAAAAAAAAAGAACACATTAAAATTCAAATAGCTACTATTTTTTAAAAAAATCTGTAAACCAAATTAATGCATCCCATTCAATAACCCTTACCTTTTAAAAGAGTTTAAATGCTCCATTTCTTTTCTTTTGTCTCAAACTGCTCTTACTCATGTTCATTTCTGACAAAAATGCCTTCTAGTTCTCCTTTCATAGCCTCTCCCCCATCCTGGTAAACAGAAAGTGACCTTACCTGTGGGTTAATAAGCCCAGCACCCTCTTTTTTCTGTTGGTCTGCTTCTTCCTCAGTAATTTTCAATAAAGCAATTAAAAGGCTCAGCAAACTCACAGAGCTCTCCATCTGATTTGCAGGTAGCTTGGTGAAATGCACAGCAAGGGGTTGGCAGATGAATGTACACATGAACTTCAATAGCACAAACTGCTGAGAAAACATTTTAATCTTGGATTATAATAACCATTTTGGGTTGAGCTGAGACTGTTTCCTAATCATTTCAAGCTTCATCAGTCATAAAAATGTCCATTCACTTGGGCGTGAGTTTTATGAACCCAGCCTATGATCTCATAATAAATCTCTTATAAACTAGTTGAGGATCAGCCCTGATTATGGACACGGGAAAGATTCAGCAAACACAAGAGATGAGAAAATAGACTTTATTTGTACTGTGCTTTAGTTATTGGGCGATGGGCTGAAGAAAAGCTGAGTTGAGAAAGGCCATTGTATCCTTAACAAGGTAAAGAGAAAGTATCTCTTCCTATAGCAAACACGTTAATGCCAATAAAGAAGCTGGGTCTTCTCCTGTGTTATCTGACCTTATTGGCATTGATGTGTTTGCTGCAGGAAGAGATTCTTCTCTAAAGTGTGATGAGATCCTTCTCTCCCAGCACTGCGGGGTGGGTGTGTGCTCTTACCAGGGTAAATGAGCGTCTTGGTTAACTATAAATTAACTGCAGACAGTTCAGCACCCTGCTTAGCTGTAATCCCCTATTTGGATTAGTATGTTGCTCCAATTGCATGTGCCATTTTGGGTGCTAATGAGTAAAATACAGTGTATTTTACTTACACTGAATAAACATCTTGTAATTAGTACTAACCCACCTCATTGCAAAGCTGTGTTCTCCCACAGATGCCAGGAGCTATTGCTGGTGGATAATTGCAAGGGCATGTTTTGGCCACAAAACAGCAACTTTACAGCCCGATCCTCGTAATCAGTTTCGACAAAACCCATGTCATCACCAGCCTCTCATGCTAAGGATCCTCCATGGAAACTCCATTGGGAGCCCTGGGGAACGGAGCAATGAAAAAAAAATTATAAATATTTCTGAAGAAGCCTAAAACTGACCGACAAATTATGCTTCTGAGGCATTGAAATGAAAAGTCTGGGTGGAATTCAGTGAATTATGCAAGCTTAAAAATATCAGTGTGTCAAAACATCAGATTTAAGTAATGCCATGTTCTGCTTCAGAAAATTCCAGTGTGTCTTCTCTAGAGGCAAAATATTTCAAGGCAAAACACTCAGTGATGTAGAAACCACCAGCCAAAGCCCTTTGCAGTCCTGGTGCGGGCAGTGCTTCCGCAGAGCTCCTCAAGGTGCTTCCCACAAGGTGTTAATCCTAAAGCTCAGTGACAGAATTTTAATATCACTGCTCCTCACTGCAGCAAAGCAATCACTAGTCTTGTTGTAAAATAGATGTATTTTAAGTGCACTGTCCTACTTTGTTCTGTCCGGAGATCAGGAGTGGAACTCTAGCCAGACACTGCTCACACTTCATGCTATCCTTTCTCTAGGAACTATTCTTGGTTTTCCATTATTTCTTTATGAGTGTAGTAAAAATGCTCTGGATACGCTCTCATGTTTTGCAATGTGCATGAGCACAGCTGATCCAAAAAGATGAATTTCAGGCTAGTTTAGAGCAGTGATAAAAATGTCATTGTGCTTCTGTTTGCTTTAGATGATGTCTGTTGTGCTCATAGATGAGGGAAAAAACCAGAGTGGAACAGGATAGAAATAAAAAATTGTTGCTAAGAAAGCCTAAATTTAGTCCAGAGAATTAAACCCCAATGTATCAACATGAACTGAATGGGCCTCCTTTAGAGGTGAAGTATCCATAACCATATCACAATAAAGTTGTTGGACATGGGCTGAAAATAAGGTAAATTTGTCACCTTCATTTTCTTCCCTCTCAAGGAAAGAAAACAGGAATGCTGCAGCACTGGGAGTTTACTGTGGGGCAGTGGCTTAGCAGCTGAGCCTGAGGAAAGCCCAGCCACCCCATATTGGATAGGAAATCCTCAGCTGAAGGAAAGACAAAATATACCACCCCTTGTCAGCAGATGATTCTCACCTGTGCTCTGAGGCCCAGAGTGAAACAGTCAGCAGAGGTAATTGTCCTGATTTTTATTTATAAAAAGCCCCAAACTCCATTAATGGCATAAGGCATTATACATATGTGGGCATTATACATAACCCCAGCAGGGTCGCCACTGATTTTTTTCTTTACAGTGAATTATTCATCCTCCATTTTCAGACAGGTATCCAGTTGTTAGCCCAGGAATGTGCGACTGCTTCTCTGGAAACTCCACAGGAAACACAGCTGTCAGCTGTCACAATTCCTGTTTGTCCCCTGGGTGGGACACATGGCATGAAGGAGGCTGGAGCAGGGGGCTGCAGGAGTGGGGTGTCCTCCTGCAGAAGGAGCTGAGCTCCAGCACCTGGAGCCCCTCGCTGCCTGGAGCCCTTCTCTTGCCAGGGAAGAGTGGCTTCAGGGAAACGGGGGGAGCAGCACCCTTGGCAAAGACAAATGAGCAGATTTAGGTGTGAATGGGCTTGTTGAAGTGCAGCGGGTAGAAGAACAGCTCTGCATTCCCTGGATGGGTCAGCAAAGGCCTTCTGAGAGGAGTGGCACTGGGAGAGGGGAGATGGGAGGCATCAGACTCCTCTGGCTGGGACTCTGGGATGCAGGAGTGGGTCTAGGTTCTACTTCCACTAGAGAGGTCCCAAGCACTCTGAGTTTCCTAGCTGTAAGAATTCTTGATCAAGTGGTATCTTTCTCTTCCAACCTTCTGTTTTGTGATACTCTTCTAGTGGACAGTTGCCTCAGGGCCACGGTTTCAGAGGGGACCTCACTGCTGCTGGAATACAAATTTTGCTGGAAAGATTATTCTATGACTGTATGAATTGCTTTTCCTGCCATTTAGGTTGTAAAGTGCTAGCAGTATGCAGTAGAAGATTTTCAGGCTATTGTGCTTTTATTTTGTATTCAGATCTGGATCCTGTCACCTGCAAAATGTTGCACCTAATGCTTAGTAGGATGCCATATCCTGCATTTTGCACATCTGTATCATCAGCTGGAGAAGATAGGGAAAAGGGGAAAGAAAAAAAAAAAAAAAAGAAAAATCCACCTTTATACAACTAAAAACCTCTCAGTGGTGTTTGTTTGGTGTGAAAGAATGATTAGTAATTTTTAGTGAATAGCAATTTTCTCCCTCAGGTGACTTTTCTGCATTCCTGTAGAGCTTGCAAACACACCTGACCTGCCAAATGAGAAGGAAAAGCTGAGACACCAAACATTCCATTTCATCTTTTTTATTTTACTATTTTTAAACATCAAGTCTAATCAACAAAAATAATATAGTTGTTTTCTTCCCTAAATCACTTTGTGTTTCTAGAAGCTGTAGTTATCTACAGATATCCATATATTATGTATAGATCCTAGATATAGATAGAGGGAAGAGGAGAAAGTTCATCTAGATATCTATACAGATATAGATGGATATAGATAGATATATAGATATCTTGTTGTGCTTTCTCTTGTTCCCTGCATCATTTAGAACTGAACAGAGATGAGAGAAACCCCTTGGTTATGCCAATTTCCCCCTCTCTCCCCTCCCTGTGACATGCTGAGGAAATTGTGCTCTGGTTTCTAGGACTGGTTTTCTCTGCCCCACTGTGCAATAAAAAAGTGATTATTTTTAATGCGGTCAAGAAAGAAGCATTTTTTCCCTTCTCCTTTTTCCAATTGATTCTGCTGCAGGAGGGATCTTGCTTTATTGCACGAGTGAGGACCACGGGGCCAGATTCACACGTGGGTAACTCCTACTGATGATGCTGGAGTTACATCAGGGATGGATTTGACCCATGATCTGTTATTTTTTTTGCCTTAACTGCAGCTTGTCTGCAAAACCTCAATCATTACACCTGGTTAGACTAGAGCCTTGACAGACTGTGTGGCTTCAGCAGTTGCTTTTATGAATCATCCCTTGTCTCACATAAAGAAATCCAAGACAAGCTGAACACGGCTGCTTAGTTTGATGGCAATCACACGTTTTGCCCACCTTAGGGCTGTGTGTCTAACCCTTTCCAGGAGCTGGGAAAATATTCTCATCTTAAACCATCCCTTATAGAGCTGCTTTTAGAACAGGAATAAGGATATTCACTGCATTTACTGTAGGGAAAGGTGCTGGAATGAAACCATTGTAGACTGGAGTTGTGCACATACAGAAGTGGTGCCACCTCTTTGTGGCTGCCTCATTAATTTCCTGTCCTGCTAGCCCACTCCAAGGAGCAAGAGGGCAAATTAGAGTCTACAGCCAGTCAGTCTTAAACCAGTAAAGCCAGCAGCAGTGTTGGGTTTTCACGTGGTTGTTTCACATGGAAATCACCTGAGATCTGCTAATTTTATGGAGATGTCACTGAACAGGCCCTGCGTGAGAGCCTGCTTGTAAAGCTCCAGAGGTTTTCTCATGGTAAGGCACAAATCCCACCAGGACTGGATGTGAACTAGTAATAGTGAACCTTATTTCATAGCACTCCTGGAAAATCTGACCGGGCAGCTGGGAGGGAAGCCGAGGAAAGAGGAGTTTTACACAGCTTCTCCAGGCCTTCTCTTCCAATTTGTTGAGGCCCTCAAGCTCACAACCATCTGATGCCCTAAGCTGAGTCACCCTGAGAAACAGCTTATGAGGTAAAAAAATGCTGCACAAACTGAAAAGCAGATTTAAACGGGGAGCTTCAGAAAGATGATGAGTGGGTTTTGTTTTGTTTTTTGCTTTGCTGTTTTGCTTTTGAGTCAGGGGAAATGATTAGCTCTTCAAAAATTTCCCCAGTACTCAGGAATGTGACTACTCAGTGGCCACCTTGATGGATGGGATGCAGACAGATTGGAAGGTTTGGGTTTGGCTTTTCTTTATCATTTTTGTTTTAGATGATCACGATTTAAATGGGTAAAATACAACATGTCACGTGCACACACACACACACACACACACACACACACACACACACACAGACAAAGAGTTTTCTACAACCAGCTCATTTCCTCAGGGAAAGCTTGCTGCTTTCCCTGGATCTTTGTTTCTCTGGACAGCCTGAGGGATGGGTATTAATGTGATCATATTTTTATATATTTTCCTGCCTGCCTTTACTTGGGCAATGTAATTTGCCTTTTTGGCTCAATATTTGCTCTCAGAATTGTTTTTTCCCACCTCCTGGTGCACGTGTGTATAAAGGGATCCAAGCAGAGCCTCCAAGGGGTTTGCTGACTGCAGGGATGGTTCCAGCTGGGGGATATTAAGGTGTTTGGGCTACTGTTGCAGAGAATTCCAGCCCTACTCAGACTCCAGATTAGATGTTCTTGGCTAAAGAAATTACAATTTCTTGGTAGAACAAGAACTACTTTTAAAAATTATTGTGAAATATCTGCAAGTGTTTCTGTATAAAGAAGCCAAAGAGGATTCCACAGAATAAATAAATTTTGATTTGTTTAGTATTAAAGTTAGCAGAGGGGGGAGATGCCTCTCTGGATGAGAGCAGCATTTTCCAGGTGCTACTTCTATTTCTGCTGTAGTTCCCAGGAATGGGATGCTTGACCTAGTCAAGTTTTTACTCACTGGACTTGTAACTCACATGGGAACATTCTGACCTCATACAATGCTATTACCTCTCATGGTATCACTCAGCAGGATTACTCTCCATTTGTACTTTATTGAGCAAAGGAATTATTATCTCCTTCTCTTTGAGAAGGGAAATACAATAACTGATTTAGTAATGGTTTGACTTTCTGATAGGGCATCGGTAAGAGAATTTCTCAGAGGTCCCAAGAATAAAAGTACTGTGGGAAAGTCAATGCAGAACTCAGATTAATGGAGGAGTAAACTGAGGCACAGAGTAACCAAAGTCATGTAGTAAAATCTGTACCTGCCAATGCCCACATCAGGGAGCAGTTGAAGATGGTGTCTTCCACAGAGTCAGTCAGTGGGAATGGGTCCAAGAAGACTGGAGAAAAGAAACATGAAATAGTTTGGAGGAAAACTGCTCGAAACGGAGCAAATCCAGTTTTGCCAGTGTTTGTTTTGGAAACACCGTGTATGTTCAGGTGAGAAAGTGTCCCGACTTGCAGCATATTTTAACTTTTCCTGCAAACAGCTCCTCTGGGCTTTACACAGGAATCGTTTTCCCTGCTTTGGAGAAGAATGACAGACCATTCATTTGACATGTGACAAACACAAACTTCGCAGAACCATCTGCCATAAGAATCAATCACTATTTTCCTCTTATTCAGAAGTTAATTCAGTGTTAGAGTTCAGGTTTCCTGACCTATGAAAATAAGATATTTATAATTTTAACTACAATTCCAACTTGAATCCATACATTTTTCAGGATGCTCTGGCTTATTGCTTTTGATCAAAGCCACATCAGTGTAAGACCTGGCTATAAATGTGCAGTCTGAGAATGCTCACAGCCAGCCTGCTGGAGCCCAGTGACAGAGCAGTCCTGCTCTTCTCCACAACTGGTGTCTATATTAAAATGATGCTGATAACATCCTGAATTTTCTCCTGAGTTTTCCCACCTGCAGCCTCTTAGACATGGAAAGCCATTCCTAGGACCATGCTTTTGCTCTCCTTCCCATTCTCATCCAATGTGAGGAAACGAGTAGGGTATCAGTGGGATTTTCAGAAGAAAACCCAAATGCAATTGCAACAAACTGCAGCGATGACCTTAAAAGGGGAGGAAGAACAGGCAGTGAGAGTGGAACACAAACCCTCCACTTCCCACCCAACCTGCACAAAGCCAGCTTAACGCCAGTCTTTGACTTGTTTAGAAACCAAGTTACCTAAGTTTTCATCTTTGCTACTTGAATTCTACCTCTTTCTTTCTTTCTTTCTCCCAGAAGTTTCCATGACTTGGAAGGGCTCTTTTCCATTTTTGTCTCAATTCTGTTTATATTTATTTCTTCCTGCAGTGCTCTGGTTCAAATCCATCTTGAATCCCAGGGGTCCTGACAGCAAAGTCACTTAGAAAGAAGAAACCTAAGTGCTGCAAGTGGTCTTCAGGAAATGCAGCCTCAGTTTAGTTTTCAGGAGCATATCCTTCCTTCTGGAGCACTTTACTCTTGGTGGAGGCTGTCATGTCCTGATTTTCAAACCTGTTACTTCTAACTGAGGCTCTCCAAGGCTTATCCAATCTCTTTCTAAGAAGCTTTTCTCACAGATACCTGCCAGCCCCAAAGTCATCATCCCACCCTTTCAGGATGACAGATTTCTCCATGGAGCTTAGACTCTTTCTGCTTTCCAATACTCTCTGGTCCATCTCCCACCCCAAGGACTCTGCAGTTCTGGGATTTCTTTAACTTTTACTGCTCAGAAGCCTCAGCTGATCACATGGCAGACATTCTGACATCCTCTTGTTTTCTGTGCCTGGAGGGAGGCTGTTGATTTTGCAGGAGGTGATGTGGAGTCCACCTTTACACATGCAGGAAATAGATATTTCAGGGTGTGCTGCTATAATCTTTTGCTGTTAGGGCACTGAGCTGGAGATTTGGTTCTTCCCCTTACAGCTGGTGATGGGACTGGATCTGTGCCCATGCTCATGACAAACATCCCACTCAGTGCTGGCCATCAAATCCGGAGACTTTGGATTTGCAGCCATTTGGCAGCCATCCCATTTCTCAGTACGGGGCTCCTTCCAATTTGAGATAATATTTTTTTTCTAGGACAAAATGGAAAAGCCACACAGCCAAACTTCTTCCACAGTTTGGGAAAATCGATGCTGGTTATCCACTAGGTGACACTGTTTACCTACGGATCTCGTAGAATTTGCGTGAAACTCCACAAATCTTTCAAAAGTAGCATACGATATGTTTTGCTCTTAAAGAAAAAGGAGACTGGTTGCAGAGGAGAAGCAAAATGGGCTGTCAGAGAGGTATAATTAAGGGCAAACCTACAGTTATGAGACTTTATGGTCTGGTTTCAAACTATTTACTAAAATGAATTTTAAAAGCTGCTTTTTATCAGCCCCATTTCAAAGCCTTAGGAAATTGTTTTATTTAAAGAAAGAAAAATAGAAAGAAAGGCAGGCACTCACCATCAGCACAGATCTCAGCCTGGCTCAGATTTTGTCTTGGAGAACAGTGTAATAAGAATTTCCTGGTGGCAGAGCCAGAGAGGAAGGAGAAAACAGAAGAATTTCTGCAATCTCATCTGAGGAGAGCTTGGTGGAAAACTGTTCTCCAACCCTGCAGACATTTCAGAATTTTGCATTTTCTCCCCAGTCTGAAACAAAACCAGAATTGGTAATCTCAATATCTGACAATTGGTTGTCTGGAAGAAACAAAAGCTGGTTGGATGCTGATTCTTTTAATGTGTAAATATTATTTTATCCTCAACATATTTTCCCCTATAGAATCACGTGCTCCTCTTTCAAAATAACGTATTTCATTATGAAATGCTGAACAAGTAAAAATGTTTAAAACTGAAAATTAGGTGGGCCAAAAGCAAGAGCTTCCTACAAGATGTACCAGCTTTTAATTGATCTTTTTTAAATTAGAAAAACACAAATCTACTTCTGCACACTAATACCACTGGTGGTGGTGTGAAGTCTGAGCTAGACTTAGCTGTGATCTGGGAATCACACTTGCAAGGAAGCCGGATAAGTCTGTTTGAATTGGGCAAGCATTCTGGAAAAACTTTGGAGAATGCCATTATTTCTTCTCATTTGTGCTACTGACAGGCCAAAAGAAACACTTCTCATCCTCAGCCTTTAAGACAGGCTTTCAGAAATGCCAACGACCTGCAAGTGTCCGAGGGAGGTGTCTGGGGAGCACGGGATGTTCAGGATCTCTGCGAGCAGCCTGGGCACCTCCAGAGCGCAGGGAGGATTGCATGGGAACTTTCCAAGCTCATGCTCTCCCACTGTGAGTCAGCCCTTTCTATTTTTTTGTAACCACAGCCCATGGATGGTTTATGGCCCAGTTCATGTTTAAACATGGCTGGAGATCACCTTTAATTCCACTGTCTAGCCACATTCAAATAGAGGTTTTGGCTACAGCTCCAATTGGTCTCACGAAACACAGATTCGGGGAACGTTTCTGTATGATATTGTTCCCACTTGCAAAGGAAGATCTTTTTTCCCCTATCATTTTGGCTATGGGGCTTTTCCCTCCTAGGTTCTGAAGGAAAGACTAGCTAAATTAAACTTGGCATTTATTTCCTGAAGCCATTTTCCTCATGTGCCCTCATCAGATCCTCCTCCCTGAAACCCTGAGGTTTCCAGCCTTGGTTAACATCACTGAGCTTCAAATTTCTGAGGTGCACACCCACTTCCCACACTGCTTCCAACACACTTTGGTACCTGTTACAGGCACAACACTGTCCAAATACCCCAACCAAAGCAAGATCCCCCTCATGCCTTCAGCTGAACCCCTATAGCCCAGGGGTTTTCTAGATGTTTGCAGACCTCCGGAGATATTTTATTGCTCACAAAGTTGGGTTCACCAACAATAATGATGGAACAAGAGGCAAGTTTTGATTCAAAGCTCCTGTGATTAGAGCACAGAAGATGGGAGGGGAAGAGAGGTACTCCTGAACTAGGAGCAGCATCAGGGGGTGCATGGACATCCTGTGGAGGAGGCCCAGCTGCACTCCCACCTCCATCTGTGTGATTTGCTGCTTGGCCCCTCTTTCTAGCACTGTCTCTTTGAAAACCAACCACAGAACTAATTGATAATTGTGCAAAAAGCCTTGATGATTGGACAAGATAATAATAGTTTTACAAGAACCTGGAAGGCACTGAAAAACTTTTATGGTGTTTTTGATGTAAAATTATTATTTTTCACCGCTGTTCTGTGCACACAGTAGCTGCTGGCACAGTTTCAGTGATTAGAAGGATGACATGTTATTTTTACATTTCTGAAGTGGCTTTGGGGCCTGACTCATACACACAATACATGGAGCAAAAGAGGAACAGAAGATTTGGTGTTAAGAACCGGTGAAACCCCTGATTTGTCTTGTGGTGTGGGCAGAAACAGATTTTATTTAGAGTGTAACCCCTAATTGGACTTTTTTTCTGTGGCACTCTTCAAAAATTCTTCCTACAACATGGAAAAATGCCCCAGAGAAGGCATTGAGGTTAAGGGCCTTAAGATGTTTTAAGATGTTGAACCAACCAGCACAGAGGAGCTCTTCCCAGCAATGTTCCTCAGGCTCAAATCTGGCCATGCTGTGTATTTCAGCCCTCACTGGGGCTCTCCTTCCCCATGAGTGCTACAGACAGAAAATATTTCAAGCAAAATAACTTTCAAGTGAAAGCTTTGTAAGGCGAAGTAAGGGGGAGTGGGAAAGGAGAAAAAGGAACTCGTTCTCCAGAGAGCTGAGTCTAGCAGGCTCATTGCACTGGTGACACCGTCCAGATCTGAGACTGCCCCTCCGAAGGCAAAGGGCAAGAGCTAGTTTGTTTAATTTTGAATATTTGCATATCTCTTTCTCTTGCTGCATTGGTATCAGATCTGCAACAACCTATTAAAGCTTTCATTTGAATAGCCATTATATGCCTGAGAATGGAGACTGGGCTCCTTGGGGGCGCTTAGGAATAAACAAATCATTTGTGGCACATGTGTTGTTCAAGCTTCAAGCAAGGTAAATGGAAAATACAGATTATGGTGCCTCAAGTCCTCTCCATTTTCCCCACTTGTCAAACATTCCCAGATTCTTCAAAAGAAGAATCTAGCCATATTATTAGCAATAAAATGGCTTATAGCTGAAATTTTGAAAAGATTTAACAATGTTCTTTGCAGGAATTGTGTTTCTCATTACATAAATCTCCAGGCTCTCAGGCAAACCACCACCACCACAGCGAGGCATTATGTCCTGCTGTGGCGGTGTCTCCACTTTAAAAAGGTAAAGATTCAGAGCTTTTTGACTTGCTTGTTTTCCATTCTTATTCCTTTTAAAGAAAAAAAAATAAAAAACCACCACAAACCCACAACAAACCAAACAATATACTCACCACAGAAAAGTCCCTGCAGATTCATCTGCACTGGGGCAGATTAGTCCTCATTAACACAGTGACCCGTGCATGGCCAGGGATGGGCTGGAGGGAGGACGCGTGTGAACAGACTGGGGGGACACAGAGATTTCTGGGTGCCACTGGGAGTGGGAGTAGCCTCCTTCCCCACCTCGATGGTGCTGGATGCAGATGCAGGTTCCCAGAACACCAACACACTGCTCAACAGCACAGCCAGGAGCAACCTCCCTTCCCTCCACTCTGCCTCCTGCAACTGCTCTACAGAGCAACAAAAAAAGCTGAAACTGCCACTTGCCTCCAGCCAGAATGTTTTTGTTGAGGCTTGTGACCTTTCCTAGCCTGGAGGATGTGTCCCACAGGCTTTCTTCCAGCTACTGGTGTTGGCTGCATTTTGACCTGGCTTCTGACTTCTGCACATGGACTCCTGAACCTGAGATATGCCTGGGCAAAGGCAGGGTGGGGATCCTTGGTCGTCTGCTAAGGTGGCTTGGAAAGCAAATACTACAAAATGAAGAAAATAACACAGCAAAATCCTAGCAAACAAATGCTGAACCTGATGCAATGAAGTTTTTTAATCTTCCATTGAAAAATATGCCATCAATTTTCAGGCAAATTTCTCAGGTTGGTATGGCAACTGGAAACACTGGAAATTAAAAAGCTGAGCAAATGTTCTTAAAGGAGCAAAATAGTCCCACTCCTGATCAGCAGGGATTTCCAAACTGCCTTGCTCAGCCTGCCTTCTTTTAAATTCACAACCTAAAGGAACAGCAGTGTCATGGGATGACGCTGATTTTCTTTCCATCACCAGAGGCTGCTTCTTGGAGGGTGCAGTAACAGCTTTGGGCTTTTGAGTGATGGATCTATAGTCACAGTGTAGCTCTTACTCTCTTTTCAGCAGCACCATCCACCTGCTAGCGAGACCTGATGTCCCCACAAAAGCAATAATATCATTCTTTTGGAGAAACCTGTCAGTATATGGAGGGTAGGTTGGGAAAACAGACAGAGTTCTGGTTATCTGTATTATTTCCATATTGCCTATATCTCTTCTAGTCTCAGCAGAAAGCTACGAATGTCCCAGGAGTCCTGATCCCTCCTGAAGACGTCTGGTAGCACGGCTCAGTGGGAATTGGTCAGCAGCTCACATGGAGGGAGCAGCTCATACTGGACAGGAGAGCTGCCCCTGGCAGGTTGACTGCAAACAAAGGAATTAATGACCTGTAGGTGTCCAAAGAGCAGCTACAGGAAGAACATAAACAATATTTGCTGAGTTTATGCACTCCCTCTCCTTCATGTCCAGCCAATTAAGTACAAAAGAGGAGTAGGAAATGGTTGTTAAACACCCAAGGCTGCCCTTTGGGAAGAAGAACTAAACTGGACATTCACATTTACATGCCAGCTTCTGACTCCAGAACAAGATGATCAGAAAATTATCCACCTCTTAAGCTCTACAAGGACTGTACTAGCCTAGCATCTGACTAAGAAAAATTTTAATTTCTAACCTCTTCTTTTCAACCTCAGTTTCTTGATCAATAACCTCTACTTTACCAAGAAAGGTAAAAGTCACCTGTTCTGGATATGCCAAGAAAAGTGATGGATGCAGCTGCCAGAGATACTGGGTGAAAGGAGATAGTTCTTGCCATAAAATGCTGTGGTCTGTAATAGGGACCTTACTGCTTTGTGCTAAGCTTCGGGGCAGATAGAAAGAGGTGCCAGCAAGGCGCAGATGGCAGCATCCCCCAGAGCTCTGGACAAAGCCAAAGAACTCTCAGGTGTGCTGTGATCACCATGGGACTTGCCTGGAGCACACAGTCCCACACAGCTGGGATGCAGGCACAGGAAGAAGCTGCTGGTGCTTTTGGCAGTTTCAGGCTGGCATTTTCCCTGCCCTCTGCTGCTCCTGACTGATCAATGGGTGATCTGAGACAGGGGCTGCCCACTGGGGCCATGCCAGTGAGGACAGTGGTGCTGCCCAACACATGGCAGGAACCTCTGGGAGGACACCTATGCCAGGGGATAAACCTACCTCACCTTTGCTCCCTCCCTCCACAAATATGGAGAGTGTTTGATAATCATGTCAAAACCTCTCAGATACAGCTGACCATATCTCTCAAGACAGAGCCCCACAGATCAGAGCCAATTAATATTAATCCTCTGAAGGGGACAAGAGATTGTTTAGAAAACCACCTCAGAAAACCAGAGAGGGCAATTAGCTCTTATTTCATATTTATTTTATCTTTTCTTTAAACAAAAGATTGCTATTCTTTTCTTTCCCTACAACGAAGTTAATAGATTTATTCATCAAGTTTTCCAAATTTAGACATCAAACTGATGTTTTTCTCCCACTGCTAATTTTATTCTTAGCAGCACTTACATAAAGGCAAGTATTGCAATATGACAAAAATACAAACCTCCTCTGACCTGGAATGTACCAGCAGGTAAAGTACAGGAGAAAGTACAGGCAACTTCTCACCCAGGCTCTCCAAAACAGCAAGTCTTTAAATAGAACTGAGAGTTTTTTAAACGCTTTTTTCTCTCAAAATCTACAACTGACCTATCTGCCTTTGTAGTCTGGCCCTGGATTACCAGGTTGTGCCCTCATATTACCACAGTGGCTTGGGATGATGCTGTGTTTTGCAGCAAGGCCAGAGTTCCTGGTCTCAGTTCAGCAAGGAGCATTTTGTGTCCTTATGGGGTCTCTCTGTTCATGGAGGCCATGTCCACACTCTCAGTTCTTCAGATGCCAATCTCCCGATTTTTCTCCCAACCTGTTTTTCTGCAAGCACAGCTTTGCTTACACTGAACTCCCAAGCACATGCCTTGAGTTTGCATTCTTGCATCTGGCCCAGTTTAGATCCTTTGGGCCCAGCCAAAGCAAAAGAGACCCCAGCCCTCCATGTTCCTCCAGCCCCTTGTGAGTACAGCTGGTGCTCTGCATTTGGAGTAGTGGCTAGCAGTGTACTTGAGGGAGAGCTCCCTTGGACAAGCTATGCCACTGGTAACTCTTCTTTCAGAGCAGGCAACCTGCAAAAACCACTTTCTACAGTGTCTCTGCTTTCCCCCTTTTCCCCATTTCCCAAAGTGATGCTGTTTAATGTTGGTGAAAAGGATGCTGCCTGCCTTGGACATGGGGCTGTCTGCTGAAGAGCCAAAAATTCTCCTGTGCACATGCCCAAGAGAAAGAGCCACAGGGCCAAATTTGGACCCTAAATGTAGACATTGAGCAAGAGGCGAGACCTAACCTAGTTTTAAACCCTGCTAAGCACACAAGGCACTCTCACATGTAATTACCACTTGAAGAGGGCGGTTCGGGTGCTGTCACCAGCAGCATGAACCTTTCTGCACTGCTCATTTCTGTGACAGCACCTGTTCCTGCACACTCCATCCCATGGCATCCCGTGACTTTGCCTGGCATAACAAAACCCAGCCCCCAGTAAAGCTGCAGGTTTCCCCCAGCTTTTGCAATGCCTCAGTCCCACACATTCCCATTGGCCCCGGTCGTGCCTCATTAGTTTGGCTTAATCAAGTGACGAGCAGCGCTCAAGGCCGGGGAGCTGCTGTAGTCAATGGGGGCTATTCTCCCTGGACAGACACATGTCACACCCATTAGCATCAAGGGCAGTTGGAAATGCACAGCGGAGAAAGGCCCCAATGTGTCGAACGCGCATTAGGGACGGGCAGAGGGGCCAGCTCAGCCCTGCCGCAAGAGCTGCAGCTCGGTCATGCCTTGCAGCAGAGCAGAAATTCAACCCAGCTCCAGGCCAGAGCGCTGGGATAAGCACTCAAACAAGAAAAGAGAACAAACATGGAACTGGTGTCACCTGCCAGGTGACCGAGTGCCATGTGCCAGCCCCCAGCAGGGGCCCGAACACCGCCGGCTGTCCCCGGGCTGGGCGGCACCGCGGCTCCAGCACAGGGCCACACAGTCTTTGGGGCTGCCAAAGTGATACTTCTCAACAGAGCTAAAATAAAAAACAGGGCGGGGAGCACCTGGGGAGANCTGCTGCCAAGGATCTGGCCTTCTAGGAGCTAGATCTCAGCCAAAATAGTCAACTGGCCCTTTGAGCTTCCTTGCTTTGGTGGGGGGTGTGTGGGTGGGTTAATTTAATATTTTTTCTTTTTAAAAATAGAATTAATTTCAATTTCTATTAATTCACCTTAAGATTAAAATAAAATTTTTAAATATATAAATATTTGGGAAGGCTTTAAAAAATATTATCCCAACTTGGGAGTTCTCATCTATGTCCCAGTGAGGGAAGAGTGAGCCTGGCAGGTCTCATGGCACGTTTCAGTCGTGTGCATAGCAGAGATGTCAGTGAGTTGCACCAAATGGTTTTTAAACATTTGCTTTTCAGTTTGTACTTAAATGAATGCAACCCCGTAAATATTGCCATTGGACACTGGGGTAGGTTTTATCCCTCATGATGCTGAGTATCCCTCATGAGTATCCCTCATGTATTACTGAGACATGGGGCACAGGCCCCCCTGCATCTGCACCATTCCCATGGAAATTTCTCCTAGAACTTTGGTGATGTGTGGCTTGCCTCACCTTTTATGAAAGAAAAATCTAGTCCAAAATGTGTAGCTCTGTACTGGACTACAGGTACCTCACTGGTACTCCTAGAGTTAATAGCCCTAATATATATCCCAACAAACTGTCTTTAGCTTTCTCCATATGTTAATTCCCTCTAATCCTGTTATCAGTACAGGTAATTGGACAAACAGTGTGATAATAAAGCAGTATTTATAATACATGTCCTTCAGTCCTAGATTAACCATGAGATTTCCCAAGCACCTAGGGATTTGATTTACCTACTGTGTGCAAATCTCCAGTAAAAAGAAAGTATCCAGGAAAATATATTTGCTCCCACACTGTATTGTTTACCATCCACTTTTCCCTTGATCTGTATGCATGTCTGATCTATGCAATTTATTTATTCAAGCCCTCGATGATAGTTTAAAGCAGGGTCTAAAGAACTGGGACATTATCAACACACTGAAGGAGTTTTCTCTCGAGCACCAGCCATCCTTCTTCTCACATCCCAAGTGCTGCCCTTCTTACCATAACCAAGATTTAAAAAGCCCAAAGAAGACAAAATGAAGAAGATTTTTTTTTGCCCATGACTGCTACAGGTGCTTACTCAGTTCTGGATAAATGCAGCCC
>VWZN01016356.1:287644-342614 GCA_013396955.1 Regulus satrapa | reverse complement strand
CCAGGTGACCGAGTGCCATGTGCCAGCCCCCAGCAGGGGCCCGAACACCGCCGGCTGTCCCCGGGCTGGGCGGCACCGCGGCTCCAGCACAGGGCCACACAGTCTTTGGGGCTGCCAAAGTGATACTTCTCAACAGAGCTAAAATAAAAAACAGGGCGGGGAGCACCTGGGGAGACCCCCAAGGATGGCCTGGGGGCCGGCCAAGTTGAGCAACAACAGCCAGTGTGAGGGAGGGGACACCACGTCCCCGGTACGCGTGTTCAGGCCCCATCCTTTATGCACCAGAGAGGGATTCTCACTGAAATCAGCCTGCTGCTGCCAAGGATCTGGCCTTCTAGGAGCTAGATCTCAGCCAAAATAGTCAACTGGCCCTTTGAGCTTCCTTGCTTTGGTGGGGGGTGTGTGGGTGGGTTAATTTAATATTTTTTCTTTTTAAAAATAGAATTAATTTCAATTTCTATTAATTCACCTTAAGATTTAAAATAAAATTTTTAAATATATAAATTTTTGGGAAGGCTTTTAAAAATATTATCCCAACTTGGGAGTTCTCATCTATGTCCCAGTGAGGGAAGAGTGAGCCTGGCAGGTCTCATGGCACGTTTCAGTCGTGTGCATAGCAGAGATGTCAGTGAGTTGCACCAAATGGTTTTTAAACATTTGCTTTACAGTTTGTACTTAAATGAATGCAACCCCGTAAATATTGCCATTGGACACTGGGGTAGGTTTTATCCCTCATGATGCTGAGTATCCCTCATGAGTATCCCTCATGTATTACTGAGACATGGGGCACAGGCCCCCCTGCATCTGCACCATTCCCATGGAAATTTCTCCTAGAACTTTGGTGATGTGTGGCTTGCCTCACCTTTTATGAAAGAAAAATCTAGTCCAAAATGTGTAGCTCTGTACTGGACTACAGGTACCTCACTGGTACTCCTAGAGTTAATAGCCCTAATATATATCCCAACAAACTGTCTTTAGCTTTCTCCATATGTTAATTCCCTCTAATCCTGTTATCAGTACAGGTAATTGGACAAACAGTGTGATAATAAAGCAGTATTTATAATACATGTCCTTCAGTCCTAGATTAACCATGAGATTTCCCAAGCACCTAGGGATTTGATTTACCTACTGTGTGCAAATCTCCAGTAAAAAGAAAGTATCCAGGAAAATATATTTGCTCCCACACTGTATTGTTTACCATCCACTTTTCCCTTGATCTGTATGCATGTCTGATCTATGCAATTTATTTATTCAAGCCCTCGATGATAGTTTAAAGCAGGGTCTAAAGAACTGGGACATTATCAACACACTGAAGGAGTTTTCTCTCGAGCACCAGCCATCCTTCTTCTCACATCCCAAGTGCTGCCCTTCTTGCCATAACCAAGATTTAAAAAGCCCAAAGAAGACAAAATGAAGAAGATTTTTTTTGCCCATGACTGCTACAGGTGCTTACTCAGTTCTGGATAAATGCAGCCCACTTCCCCTCCAACCCACCACCATTTTTTTTTTTTAATTCCTCTCAACGTGTCGTAGCTTTATATGAGGCTAATGGAGCAAGGCAATGCTCAAACGTCAAATTAAACTGCACAGCTCTGTAATCACTCAGACTGACATGGCATAAAAGGATAATTAGTAGTTCATTACATGGAACATTGTTTGTTCAGCTAAATTGATTTCTCTCAGCTGCCCATGTTTTCTGTTTACTTAGTGAGTGCTCCACTGCACATTCTTATTTGTGAACTAGGAAATCCCTTCCCCTGAACTTTTTCTTTCCCTCTAATCAGCACTGAGGATTTTAAATATAGTTTGCTGGAGGTAGATGAACCTCCAAAATTACAGACAGGTGCACAGCAACAATGGCCTGTGTGGAATAATATGGAGTGCAAAACAAGCTGTGGTGGCTAAGGAGACATACCCAAGTATTCCAAAAAGGGCTGTGTGTGTCCATCTGCTTTGTATATAGAAATTCCTAGCCTGGTTGTTTGCTTTTCAACTTACAGTGAACTTGCCTTTCTCTCATATTGTAAAAAAAAACAAAACAAAAAAAAAAACACCACAAAAACCCCCCCCAAAAAAAAAACCCCCCAAAAACCCCCCCCAAAAAAAAAACCCCCCAAAAACCCCCCCCAAAAAACGAAACAAAAAAAACACCAAAAAACCCAACCCAAAACAAAAAAAAACCCAAAAAAACCCAAACCAAACCAAAACAAAACAAAAACAGAAAAAAAACCCTGGGGCTATAATCCTTCAGCACTGGGAGTGGAAGTTCTGCAACAAAGTCTTCTTTAAAGCCTCATTTTTGCTCACTAGGACCCAGAGAAAAGATTGTTTTTGAAAAATATGCTTTTCTTTCCTTTTGCAATTAGGGCTGAGGCAGAACTACCCAATTTTAAATGTTTCTAAACTGGCTGCTTCATGACACCTCTCCACTCAACTGAATTTCAAAATCCTGACAGTAGTTACAAGTAAAAGTGTTGGAGCTATCAACTCCCACACTCCTAGTGTCAGTCTCAATACATTTCTATTTTGCTTAAAGCCCTAACTTCTGTAGTCATTACATTTTAAAAAGGATTCTTGTTTAAGTAGAAAATGTGATCCCTAATGAGTCAGAACACAGAAGAAAAACAGACAAATTACTTATTTTTTGAAGCCTATTTGAAAAATTTCGCTTCAGTGCTGCCTATAACATCCCAGACACCACCAAAAAACACACACTGTACCCTTTCCTGTAGCCCCTGCAGGTATCACATTTGTGCTTCTGGGATGTTCGAGTTGGAAGGCACAATTGTTTTAACACGATTTCTGAAAGAAGTTTACACAGTTTCTCATGGTGACCCTGTAAGAAAAGTGGTGCTCGCTTTCTCTGAATTTCAGTGACATTTATGGGCATGCTCCTGATGGCAATATCAAACTGAGATATTCCCACGCCCTGCTGCTTGCCACGGCCTCCACTCCCCCTTGGAAGTGTTTCCACAACACTGAAGCGGATCGCAGAGCTGATGCAGCTGAAAAACCATTTTCTATTTGTGCCAGGTTGTTTTCCGGGGAGATCAGAGCCTCAGCCAGCTCACAACACAGACCCACAGACAATGGTTCTGCCAGCTGGGACGGGGACAGGGGGAGCAGCCAGGACCAGCGGATGGGTGGGACCTGTTTGGGCTCATGGCATCGTGAGAAAATGAACTTGGATCTGTGGGCACATCAACCTCTTGCAACGCTTCCATCCTGGCTTTACTCACTGCTCCGTGGAGCCCGAGGCAGTGCCATGATCCCCCAGCACAGCCTTGCCAGGCACAAGGAAAAACAAAATAATTCTACTGCCATGTAAACAGATATTTTCCCATCTCTTCTCAGTCTCATGGTAGGAACCCCTTTAAGTACATACTCAGCAACAAATAATTTCCTTTTGCTTTCAGCACTGTCTTTTTCTACTTGTTGATAGCCGACCTCAGCATTCTAAGCACCACCTAAACACAGATCACCTTTACACCTCCATTCCTCCTCAGCCACATTAGGAAGATGCCAGGGTCTCCCCTTTAAGAATCCCCAGGCAGCTCTGGAGACCCTTTCAGTGACAGCAGACCCAATCCTTCAGCAGCAAACCCAAGCATCCTTGCATTTCTAACACCCCAGGGCAACAGGAGCCCCCTCATCTCCTTTGTGCACATTTATATCCCTCAGCACCTCTCTTTGCTCACTTGGTTAGGGGCAGGTTTCCAATTAGCCTTCAAGGAACCAGTCTGTCCAGTGCCACACCACCGGCCTGTCTGTGCTCAGCCTGGCCCCACGGGATTCACTTGCTCCAGCCCCCAGGGAGCTCCACCTGTGTGCACACATCCGGAGAGATGGAGACATATTCTCTCCTGTCTGCTGAACCAAAACCTGCCTAGAAAAGGACAGAACAAAACCATTGTATTCCTCTTTTCTTGACAAGTAGGGAAAAAAAAAAACCAAAAAAAACCACTCACACTTTATATAGAGGGATATGATCGGTTTGGCTGCTTCTGCTGTGATCTGAAATAAAAATAAAATTCTGGTTGAGTAGTTGTAGGAAAAAAACAAAGTATGAAGGATAAGCCTTGAAATACGTTGTCAATGGTCTCTTCCTTCAATTACCATCTCAGTGACAGAGCTCACACCAAAGGCATCAGCAATTTCACTCCAACTCTTTCATCTGCTGAAACTATTTGAAAAAATGACTTGAAAAATTTGTTTCCACCTGTGATTACCTTCAATGCGATGGAAACCTCGTTTTTTTGACTGAAGAAACTATTTATTAAAAGAAAATAGGTCCAGAGTGCATACTGACTTCAAGTCTGAGTATCACCAACAATGCTCCCTGTGACTGACAGTGGCTGCCAGCAGCACCTCCTCAACCTAGTTCTTTAATGGAAATGGAGGTTTTTCTGCAGTCAGGCATCACCCTCTCAAGACATTCTATAATATTTGTACTGTTACCTTCTTCAGTAGCACTGAGAGGTGTTCTACTATAGGCTTTCTCTCCTTTTATTTTGGCTCCTGCTTCAGACCACCCAGAGCAGAGCCAGCAGCTGCTCCTTCACACTCTCATGGCTTGATCTCCTTCCCCTTGCTCCCCACCATGCCTTGCTACTTTCTGCTACTCTAATGAAGCTTCTGGACTGGAACTGGCTAGTGCTGAGCATGGATGAATCACTGCTGGGCCAAGCTGAGGCTTTCCAAGGTGATTTTGCCACATCCCATCTATGGGTACAGATCTGCAAATGATTATTTTGATGGGAACCCTGGGAAATCACCACATCCTCCACCTCTACTCTTGTGTTTCCTTGATTCCCAAGTTCTCTCCTGTCACTAAGGGGCTCATCTCTACTACTCTCTGCTTGTCAGAAAAGCAAATTTAGGAAATGGACAGATTACCCTGGGCTCACACCGCTAAAATCCCCAACAAAGTGCTCAATCTTTACACTGGCTTCAGATTGTTTTGTGTTTGCTTTTGGGCTTTTTGGGGGTGTTTTTGTTTGTTTGTTTTTTTTTTTCCCCCATGAAAATTCCTGCAGCATGTCACAGTGCCTGTCCTGGATAGTTTGGTCACTTTAACTAATTGCCTGGTAATAATTTGTTTGATCCCAGACACATCTTTAAAGGGAGTTTCCACAGACTATTCCTGGACTATCTAATACAAAGTTACCAGTCATAATGAGAAGCAAACCAATCATTAGCTCATCTTCTAGCTCAGTTATCCGGACTTTTGTTCTTTGCTGCAAGGATCCAAATTTCTGAATATTTGGAAAATTGTGCCCTGCTCCATAACTGTCTCCAGTTGAGGGCAATCATTTTTCATTTGGGTCATTTGGGTTTGGACACCTCACTGCACAGATTTCTGAATGTGTCTGGTCTAGAAACAGTTCTGCTGGAGCCTGGATCCACCATCCCCATGCATTTCCCAGATCCTGCTGCCCTTTCAGCAAGGAAACTTCTCCTATATCTGTTTAACTTCCTAAGTGAAACTATCAGTTCTGCAAGTTAAAGAAGCTAATGAAGGTTGGTTTCCTACACATTTACCTCTCATCCTTGCCTTAGTGTCTGAGGATGAAGTTTCAGCAGAAGCATTTGACATAATTGGTCATTTATATGGGCTCTTCTTCCTTTCCTAAACTGATTTTCCACAGTAGAGGCCCCTGCCTCAAGACTAATTTAAAACCTCTTGAGATCTGTAGGAACTTACTGACCCTTAAGATCTTCAAGATTTTGTCAAGCTTAGATGAAATCAGAAAATGAGTTTAAAAGTCCTTATCAGAGAACAGAGAGATGGACATAAACATAATAATTTTGTAACCCTTTGGTCCCACAAGAAAACAGACAATGGAGAGCATGACTAATTCTCACTGTGCTGCCTCAGCCTGGCACAAACCCTCCACCAGACTGGGAAAAGATGCTCACAGACACAGGTGCCAGCCCTCCCTGACCTCCAAGAGTCTTTTCTAAAGCATCTTACATAGTGCTGGTGTGTGAGCTACTCCCACTAGGCACTGCAATATTAAAAATTGTTTTTATTTGACTAAATTAACATATTTTCCACCACTGTGTCAAAATACCTGAAAACAGAACTGGTGTCCCCTTTCCCTTCTTGTATCCTCAACACAGTTGCACTTGCTGTGCTCTTTTTTATCTTCCACAGTGGCTGATTCCCCTAAACTGTACTGAGATTGAATGATACTGAGTAAGAAGCTGTTTTTTGGTTTTGCTTTTCTTTGAAGCTAGTGGATAATTTTCGTACCTGAAAGATTAGCATTCCCCTTCCCAAAGGATCCCGGAGCATTAACAGACATTTATTAAAAAACCCCAAACATGTTTAAAACATATGTTAGTATGTACCACGTAGACTGGAGCAAGATTCTAATGATAATTCATTGCTATCCCAAAAACAATGACTGATCCACAATATTTCTCTTGCAGATGGCTGAAAAGAACATAGTGAAATTTCAAATACTGGTGAGAATTTGCCCTGACATCAGCAAGACCAAGGACCAGCAGATTCACAATGTGGAGCAAACTCACTCTAAGCCATTCTGAAAACAAACAGTTGATTTTTAACTGACAAGTTTGAAGACCTTTAGACTTAGCTGAAGAGATCTATAATCCACGTATAAAGCTCACTAGTGAGCAGGCATTAAACACTATCAAGCACAAAAAGTCCCCTCTCTACACGGTATCCAGCACCCCCCCTTCTCTTGAAGTGTTCTGCGCAGAACAGCAGTGCTGCAATTAATAATTTTTCTCCTGGCAATTAATATGTAATTAGATAATAAATGCATTTCAATCTTGGAGAGTAGAGTTGCCATCCACCCTATAGTGAAGGCTGGAAAGAAGCTAATTTAGCTGCCACCGACTGCATTCTCAATTACTTAAGTTTGTTTAAAAAAAACCCAAAAAACCCAAAAAGTGAGAAATGCAGCAATCTCTTTGGGCAATGTCAGGGCCACTTGCTCCTGTGCTTTCTATCCTGAGACTCAGAAGCAAGTTCCTCTTTCCCTCCCCTCACCTCAGTAACTGCTTGGTGATGGGACAGAACACAACTCCTGTCATCACACCAGGCCTGATGAGGCGTTAAAGTGACTACGAGCACTTGGGGCTGCTGTGGAGGCTGCACAGGGAGAGAAACCAGGGCAGAGCCAAAGCCACACCTGCCAAAAGCCTCCCAGAAATGGGTGGTGGAAACTTGAGACAGACCCTGGGGCATGTTGGTCCCTCCTGGTTTTAGAGCCTGATCATACAGATTCTCATGTGCCAAAAGTCATGAATACCAATGGTGTCCCCAAAGCCAAGGGAGCCTTTCACATGAAAGGATTTTAAAAGAAAATGTAAGGATTTACAGGATTAGGGCCTGAAATTCTTGGCTTTATGTCTTTCAATAGAGCTGTACAGTGCCAGTTACACTCAAGAAATGCTATCACTTTAAGAGACCAAATGTTGTCATATGCCAAGAACTTTGCTGGAGATGAGATTTGGGGTCTCCTTACTTGGCCAACCTGATGAAAGGGGATTAAGCTCCAAATGAGCCAGATTGCAAATTGAGGCTATAAAGGTCAATGATCATTATTTTCTGGCTGCTGTTTTTCTGAAAATAGCTGTTTGCTCCTCTGGCTTTAACAATTTTTAACAACTACTGATATCATGTCCTGACCTAATACATAAAAAATGCTCCTTCCTATATTAAAAAATGCTCCTTCCTATATTCAGTTTATAGCATCAGACTTCGGCTTTTATGAAGAGCTTTCAAGGAGAGCAGCAGTGTCTAATTGTTTCTGAGTATACTGTGTTTAGCTATATACTAATTTAAGGCCACATCTCTGGAATCTTGAATAAATAATATCAAAAATTTACCAAGAGATAGAAATATCAATGATGAATTGAATAAATACACCTTATTTCTCCCCACAAACAGACCTAGTTTGGAAATATCCCTGTGAATAACTCTTTGACCTCCCACCCTCATTTTCATCTCTGCATCTTTTCCTCATCAATTTCCCATGTGCCACCCTGTCAAGATATTTTGCATCCAGACCAGGTATAGGATTCAGCAAACAACTGTGGACTCATCTCCAAGCCTTTCTTGTTTCTTTCTATGTGAAAGAGATGGCAACCTTGTCATCAATAACGAATCTGTTCATCCAGGATTAATAAAATTAAAATCTTCTAAAATTTAACTAGAAAGGATAAGCTTGTATAAATCAGTGCACACTTGCAGAACTGCTTATTTTGGTCAGCCATAGAAAGATTAATGATCTCTCTCTCTTTCTTACACTGTAATAGAAGTGGTTTTTTGGGCCTCCAATTTCTGGCAAGCAGGTCCAAGGCAGGGGGAGAGAGGGGCATGTGAGAGTGTAGAAGGCACACAAGGTGCAAACTCCAGGAGTTAGGAAATGGGAGTTACGGAGCAAGATGGCCTATTTTTTGTACTCTTTAATGTGAAGCCTGTTTTTTTTAAACCTCTCAGCAGGAACAGCAAAGTTTTCCAAGTCATCACCTAGCAACAAAACCCAGAAAAACATTTGCAAAGCAGTTTTGCATCACTGCCATCCCTGGAAGAACTAACTTGTTGAAGGCTGAATTTGCTATGGAGAGGGATTGAATGCTCTGTTCTTATTCAGAGTGCTGAGACCTGCAGTCCTCTTTCACTGAGAACAGAAATTCATTAATGCACATACACACACATTAAGTGTTGCTTTGGAGGCGTTCTCAGAGTTTTTGGACCGCGGAGGTGTGGTTTCAACTGCAACCGTGTGAAAACAAATTGAAACAATTTCTTCTTTTTCAGGAGGTCATTCCACTTTACAGATTGTGTTTACACACACTTTCTGTAATAGGATCAATATTTTATCTGAAAATCTATTATTAAGAGCATTTAGCTTCAAATAAAATAATTTTGATGAGTAAAACTCCACTTCTGTAGCAGATCACTTTTGAAAGATCTGAAGTCACAGTGAACAGCTTGGCTTAATACACTATGTATTTTATGAAAGCAATAAATTTCCATTGGCACATTTATAAAACCCTCCCCCATATATTTGCTGAAAATTCCTCTTTTCCTTGTAAGATTCCTCTTTTTGGCTTCCCGCTGAACTCAAGGACTTTTCAGGTTTTTAACTGCAAAGTCCAGTAGGAGCAAGACCCTACAGGAGCTGCTGCAAAGGCTCTGCCCACACAGTGCAAACCTGAGCTGAGACATCCTCCAGTGTGCTCAGAGCACCATCCCAGGAACCTCCTCTCAGCCTGCAGAGGCACCAGCTCAGAGCCCAGTGGCAATCTGACCATGCCAGGGCAGTGTTAGGTGTGAGTGAGCCCAGGCTCACCAGCCCAGTTGCACCTCTGTGCTGAATTCTGCTTCTGGTTTTCATTAGCACCACCTTTAAAATTGCTCCACTGCACAGTATAAGCAAATAATGAATTAATGTTTCCATATTTAACGGACAGAAAAGTAATATCTATACTGGATCAGGAAAAAAAAAAAAAAAAGAACCTAAAAGTGAAGTTACTCAGGGATATTACCAACATTGATACATTATCTTCTCTTGCTGCACTAAGAGTGGGATAATGAGCCAGCCCTATGGCTACAAGGTACATGGAGTGTTCAGCTGAATACAATATTCCCATTAAATTCAGTATGCCTTTCAACCTCAAAATCTTCCCATTTCAAGTTGTAGATACACTTTTGAGAGGCATTAGTTGTTCTCCTTAATCAGTTTATACCAAGGTCTGCAGAAAGAAGGAGAATTTATTGGAGGTAATGGATTTCACCTCACAGTGGTTATATATAATCACTGTGCAGCGTTGCATAAGGTCTTATTGCAGGATGGGTTACATCCCTTATTACTCTGGGAGCTTTACATAGTTTCCAAATATTTCCTGAGATGTTTCTGGTTATTACCACTCCGTTGCTTTTCCAGCTTTCACCACTGAGTGAAAAACATTTGGAATTCCAGTGGACTCCCAGTGAGCAACTCACTCGTGAGCATTCCGGTTTTATAGAGAAACGCTTGCCAAGACAGAGCCTGCTCTTTCTTTTCTTTGCTGCTAAATAAACGGTTAAACACCGAGTTCTTAAAATCTTCCCAAAGTGTTCCCAGGCCTTGGGGAACAAGGATGCAATCTCAGGTTTGTGACCCACCCAGTGGGGGTTAAGTGCTGCTGCACAGTTGGTTCAGAGGAGCCGCTGCTCCTTTGCTCCCAGCTTTGTACCCCGCGGTCACTGGGGGTGTCGCGCACGGAAACCCGGAGCAGCAGAGGGAAGGATGCGGCCCTGCAGCCCTCTGTCTGTCCTTCTGCTTTGTCAGACCCGGCTCCTTGCACAGCCAATGCCCCAACTTGCAAGCATAAGAGGGAGGACTGACCCTTCGAGTCCTCATTTCTCTCATTTGATCTCGGCGAACCTTTCATCCTGTCACCGCTTCCTCTTGTGTTGTGTCTCATCTTTTTAACATCTCTGTGTAACCTCGACTTAGTCCCCATTCACAAGGCGAGTGAGGGCAAACGCAATCTATGGAGGGGTTGCTTTCCCCTCCCGAATCATCTTCAGCTTTACCCCTCTCTGTTCCACTTGCTCTGATTTTTCACCTTCATTTTTCTTCCAAACTGTCACCAGGTGGACAGTGGTTGTTAGGCTGGGATGGCAAGATGGGCCTGTCTCAAAAATCAGCATTTTTGTGGAACATACACTGCTGTCATTCACAGGCTGCTGGATGAATTGCCCTACTGACAGCCTCTCACCAGTACCAGGTGCAAGAGAAGACAGCAACACATGACAAATATCACACCTACACCTGCACTTTCTGTGTTTTCGACCTGATACCAAGATCAGAAATCAGCTTTTTAACGTGTTATTAAATACAGACCATGTGGCCTTCAGGCAGAGATGTGTCTGCAGCATGGTGCTGCACTCAGAGGAACACATTTCAGAGAGGCCAGAGCTGTCTAAAAATTACAGCAAGGGCCTCAATTGGCTACTATTGCTTTTCTTTAATGCCTTCTTGCAAAATAGGCATAACAGTTTCCTGTGATAGTCTTCAAGATTTCTATGCAGCAGAATTCTATTCAGAAAGATCATCACAAAGCAGAATTTGGTGAGTTGGGTGCTGTGGTGGAGACAGCAGTACATTTAAGGCAGAATCCATGTCTTCAATTTCCATCCACATCACAATGAAAAGCTCTTGCCTTTGTTTCATCAGGTGCACGTGAGTTTCTGCTCAGTGCAAGCTGCTGCCCAGGTCAGCTGCAGCTCTGGGCCCATTTGCCTCCTTTAGTCTCAATTCATTGCTTCATATTAATAAATTCTAATTTTCTCATGTATTAATATATTCAGAATGACAATTGACATAGCTGCCAGCTGCTTCACATTGAGGCAGAACCACAAGCAGCAGCATTTTAGGGCCATATTAACAGCTTATTATAATAAAGATGCTATCTTGGAGCCCTCATTAATGTCAGTATTGCAGCTGTACATACTGCAAGTAGATGCATCATCATGATATAAAGTGTGTGTACAGCAGATGGAAACAAGATAAGGTGAAATCAAAGCTGTAATCTTAAATATGTAGTCTGCTGCTCAGTGAAGCCAACAGAATTCCTGACATATCTGTGGCCAAAAGAGCTGAATATAAGCATTTTAAGAAAAGCTTATTAGGAACACACAAGCTATAGGTCACACATATGATCATTACTAGACTGAAACAGAGAAGTGCTAAATAAATGTGTAGAAAAAAGCAGGAACTGCCTGCAGCTATATCTGTCCCTCATGTGGGAAACAGCAGGAAGATCCCACTTTCTTACAGGGATGCTGGGATTAGACTAGAAACAAACATGGACATGGCACCTCCCAAAACTGGACATTTTTGTGACACGAGTGTGGCATATTCCAGAGTGTGTGCAACACACTGACTGTGGTCAGTGTCTTCAGAGCTGGTTGAGAAATGCCACGTTAAACTTACTCTAACATTAGAAAACAGTGGTGAGAGACAAAGAGACAAGCAGCCCACTGAGCTATTGCCCTGGCACTTATGGAATCACCTTTTCCAAGGTCTTCTCCAAGGTGAGGTCCCTGTGAGGCAGGAGGTTTGGCTGAAAAAGGGACATGATGTTGAGCCTCCTTCTTCCACTCCTTTTGCTGGAATTTGTTTTTGAAACTCGCTACTAATTAAAAACTCTGGAGTATTAGTCTCACCAGGAGATTTAGTTCAAATTGACTCAGCATTTCAATTATTGCTGGTGAAGAATGAGTGGTGTCCAGATCTGGCTAAATAAATTATTTTAGGAAACCAAACTGTGCAGAGGTTAGTTCAAGAGCAATCCCAGAAATGTAAAGCAACAGTTTGTTTGGCATTTTTAGAATAGATAATTAGCACCAAGGACATAATTCGTAACACTGTATGCATTAGTCTAGTGTATTTTCAACAAAGGTAAAGAGTTAGAAAACCTGTCTGGGAGATGTTTTTGGGGTTTAAAGGAGAGGGTAGAAGAATTATGGGGAATGCTCACAAAGACAGTTTTTAACAAAGTTATTAGTTTTTTACTATAAGAGAAATTTTCAGTTAAAACTTCTGTTAAGAGGAATCACATATGTATCTTCTATAGCTCAAAATCATCTTTGTGAAGGGTTCAATTTTTAATTGAAAATACCAACTAGCAGCATTCCTTTAGCAAGGTGCATGGAAAAAATGTAGAAGTATCCCCTCATGGTCTGAACTGCCAAGCTTTTTTTTAAAAAAATATTGATTTAAAGATTTTTACCAACAACCTGAGTCATGATATACAATTCTCACTGATAAAGTTTCAGCAGACATCACCAAGATTGGTTACTATTACAGAGCGAGCTGAATCTCCTGGTCAAACGATTGTGATTCAGTGTGGCTGCATTTAATACAGCCAAATGCAAGGTGATACATCTGGGAACCTGGAGGGCAGATTACAGCTGCAAGATGGAAGATTCTGTCTTGGAAAAACGTGACCCTGAGTGAGACTGAAAAAAGTCAGCGGAGATAACAGCTTCAACATGAGCTCTCAATGCAAAGCTGCGGCTCAAAGGGCAGGTGTGTCCTGCCGGGGTGTGAGAAGGGAGGTATCAGGTTAGAGCTGGGGAAGTGATCCTGCCTCAGTGGGGAGCTACTCTGAGATCACAACAGCAAACCCCTGTCTAGTTTGGAGGTCTGCTTGTGTCTCTGGAAACGGGGGAGAGAGTTTAGATGGGAATCACACAAACGATACAGGAGCTGGAGAACCAGGCCTACGGGGGAAGATCTATGGAGCTCGGTACACTCAGGTGCTTGAGGAGGGGCCTGGGATGAGACTGGTCATTAAAAATGAGGGAGCAGGCAATTTCTGCTCCCAAAATTAATTTTAGCAGTAAGAGTTGCCACAAAAGCCTAGCAGAGCCTTCTGGGTTGGCAGGGAAGACAGTGCTACCAGCTCCTCCTGGGAAGGTATTTCTCCTGATAAAATTTCCACACTGGCACATGCTGTCAGTTTTATCTGGACTCCACATCACAGAAGAATTATTTTACTTTGCTACAGAGAAAGATTGTCAAAAGAAAGAGAGTGCCACACTACCATACCCAAAGTTTTATTATCTAGCCTTCAATTGACTGCTAAGGAGACCAGGTCTGCAGAATAGGATGCTCTCATCTGTAAAATAATTATTATTTTATCTTTTAGTTTTTTATTAGTATTATAATTCAGTGATCTGGTCTGCCCTTAGTTATCTATATATGTATAGATAACTATATTTGCATACAGTGACATATCAGCTAAAGGGAAACTATTCTAGTGGTGCAAATCTCTTTGTTACAATCCTGGACCTGTGTGGTGTGAGGGGATATTCCATTGATTTCCAATCAGAAAACAGGCTGCCCCTCTCAACTATCTCAGCTAACAGAAATCCTAAGCTTTAAGTCCAGAAGTTACCCTGCTTTATTAGAAGCTGCTGAGCTAACTCAGTTTCCCATCTCTGTAAGGATCTACTTCATTAGTAGAGAAGTCAGAGAGGTTCAGGGGACATTTGGAGTAGTTCATGTGACTTCCTTAAAGAAAGCCACAGAAACACGTGCTGCTCACAGCAGTCACTGTTTGGTTTCTGCTAAGCGAAGCTCCCAGCTCTGCTGAATGACGTGCAGCTAATCCCCAAATACCTGCAGTGGTGTGGATAACCCCACCCACTAACTGCCTGAAAAAAAGATATCCCATGTCAGGTGTTGCTCCTGTAGTAATACCTGGCAGCAAACATAACCCAGACATTGTTTCCTGACAAGCTATACATGATGTGTCACGTTGCAGTATGAGGGAAGAGACATTTTTTCATGTTTACCACCCACTGTTAAACTTGCATAAAGAAATGCTGTCTCCTGGCTTTGCTCTGCAGAGAGAAGCTCCTCAGACCTTTCAGTCCTTAGGCTGTCCAAACATTTTAGGAAAGCTGGTGACTGCTCCCTTAGAAAAACAGGTTGGAGGTTTATAAAATAAACCTTCCCCCCCCCGCCAAAAAAAAAAAAAAAAAAAAAAAAAAAAGTTTTCACTCAAGTGCTAGGAGTTAGAGGGGATTCCTCCTTGCCCTCTTATGAAGATTGTTTTCACAGCCTGTGTGAGGGGAAGCCCTGATGGTCTGGAGTCAATTCCCTAATGGCAAGTGCCTGCAGCTCCCTGGTATTTCCTGGCTTTGCCGGAGCAGATGTGAGCTCCAAGCCCACTGTCCCTGTCACAACTGCCTGACAGAATTCTGTCAGCAGATCACTCTCTACACTTCCATTTCTGAGGCTGGGGTACCTAAAAATTACCTGAACTGGAGGCCCTGAGCTGCATTCACCCAGTGACTGTTGCCATGCTGGTACCTCACAAAATTGCTGCAATTTTGCATTCTGTCTCGCTCAGCAAGAGTTAGCCAGCTTTTTGTGAGAACCCAGCAAGGATGTCACAGAATATGTTTGTAAATTGCTGTTGACTTCAGATTAAGGAAAATGAATCCTTGGGTTTGGAAACGGAATTGCTTTTCCTGTTTTAACTCAGTGGAAAAGGCAGAATACAGAGAGCTGAAATGCCAAAGTTTCGGTGGGCATAGCCTCAATTTTTGTCTAGCCAAAGAACAGAGCTGAAATCAAAGGCAGAGCAGTGTTTGACTGCTCTGAGTAGAATTGCTGAACATCTCAAGCACATTGTTGAAGAGTCGCATCAAGAGAAGGCTCATGGGATCCCCATAGTTACACCTATCAGCTTTTCTGGGAAGAGAACTTGGGGTGCTCAGGGATGCTTGGGGGAAGTCAAGGCCCAACAAGAGATTACATATAGGAAAAAGTGAATATTGTGAAGACAATATCTGTAATTTTTTATCCCCTCTGTCTGTTGCCAAGGAACCTCAGACCAAGCTACACAGGAACCTTCCCTGGATCTATTTCTTGTAATAATTCTAATTGCAGCTCAGTTGGTGTGTGCAAAAATCCTTCTCCCCATTTAGCAAAATGAAAGGTTCCATCAGAGAGAGCACATCTGCATGTGCTAAAAATGGAAATGCAAGAGCAATGCAAAATCTATTAAACAAATATTTTATTTTTTTGGGGGGGAGGGGCAGGAATCTAAAAGTGCCAGGGCTGAACCACATAAAAATGAAGCAAGATGAAAGCCTGCATCAGAAGTTTTCCTTGCCAAAGAGGTGTGCACAATAGTTGAAAGTACATATTATGCTGCATTGTTGTACTGTAGATCTGGCATTATAAAACGTCTCCTTTAACTATTTTGTCTGAAAGCAGAGACACATGGTTCAGGCTTGCACTAATATGGAAATGTAAAAATACCCATACCATCAAATCCAATGAGAGGCTCTGGGGGAAAAATGAAAGAAAAATGAAAGCCCTATTTCACTCAATCCCTTTGCTATCAGTCATCCTTGAAGCTGTCAATCAGTCCCTCCAGCTGTATGTGACTGACATGTGCAGTGGGCAGGGCTTTCAGAGCAGTGATTCTGAAAGTCCCCCCCAAACCATCCAGCCTTCCAAGCACAAAGTACATTCTGCAAGGGAAAAGGCTGGGTACAAGTGAGGTGACTTGAGCTGCACCTTGGCACCAAGAGCCATCCCTCTCCAAGCTTACAGGCTATTATTTTGTGTTCATGTGTTGCCAGATGTAGGGAAAATCCTCTTTCTGCTGCATTACTTGCAGTTTTGTTGGTGTTGCTACTATCCTCAGTGTAAATAAGATTGATTTCTGCAGTTCTGGATCTGCACTGGAAAAATCACTTATCTTTAAAAGACACAGGAAGTCCTGTTTCGGCAGAGAAAAGAAACCCTTAGTGAAAAGGAGACTGGAAAGTTCAGAATTCCAGTACCTTGATTCCCAGTGAGTTTAAATATTTATAAAACAGAAGCAAACACTGTCATCCCTTAATCCCACATATAGCAATGCTCACGATAACATTCTTATTATTTTTCCAATTAGTTCTATTCAAATGAAAACTGCCAGAACCTACTGAAGTCTTCAGGGGCCACCTTTGCCTTTCACAATCCTTACCTGCCTGGCCATACCAAGCACTGTGTCCCACACAAGCAAGAATCCAGATTTGTGACTGATATAAATCAGGTTCTGTAAGAGCTCAAGATACCATTTCGCCTGAAATGTTTAAAGAGTTGAACTGCTACATGCAGGTAACTCAGCATATCAGAGGCACATCATGTAGGTTCTGTCATGTGAACTGTCTGTCATATTTTGGATACCTTCATTTACTCCACAGTTCATTCAAAAAGTGCAGTTGCCTTAGAAACCACAAAAGTGCAGAATAATTCTCAGATAAACCCAACTGATAGAATCACTCAGCAGTGGCTCAGAAGTACACAGCCTTTCCATACATTCAAAAAGACACACTGCATTAAAAACAGGAGAGAAGGATTATTTCCTCATTAAAAAATAGGGCTAGAGAGAAGTGGCTGATTACCCAACAGAGGATGACAGATCCCAGGATCATGTTACGTGTTCAGGCAGCCTTAGCCTGGGAAATGCCCCTGGTCATCAGGGTAATCCTGTGGGAAAGGCTGGCGGGGATGGGGAGAGCTCGGAGTCAGAGCAGGAGTCATCTCCTGGGCCACAACTGCCCTGCAGCTCTGGGAGGATGAAGGAAAGGAATATGCAGCTCTCCATTTCCAGATGTTCCCTACAGAACAGGCTCCCTCTGCCTGCTTCTCCTGGAGGCATTTCCCATCTGTGTGAAGCACTTCAGGAAGTTAAAACTGCTCCCCTTCCCTGCTCCCCCTCTTCTCAATGCTGAAACTTGTCTGCACCAAGGTGATGATTTTCTATCTGAAGGACATAAAGTGAGCTCCCAAATGGAATGTGATCTCTTCCAGCTAGTAAAAGTTTTATAACCAAGGACAAAAAAAAAAAACCCTATAAAAATAAAATAAAATAAAATAAAATAAAATCAGGCACCTCAGCTGGTGTAAATCAGCACTGCCTAACTTCAGTGGAGCTTGCCTTAGGCAGGGGTGGAAATTTTGAGGTATTTCTAGTGCATGGATAGCAGGTTTATTGAAAATCATTAAAATGTGAGCCCTATAAAAAACCCAAAACAACCACCACCCCCTCCCCCCCCCAAAAAAAAACCCCAAAACAACCAACCAAAAAACCAAACAAACAAAAACCCAAAAAACCAAACCAAACCCAAAAAAAGCTAAATATTTTGGAATATTCCCAGGACCAACTTCCATCAATATCCTCTCAGTCCATCCCTGGAAATGCTTAAACAGGGACACTGATAGCACTGAGTTGTGGTTTCTTTGAGTACATTAACAAAATAATTTGTACCCACCACAGCTAAACCTGGGTTTAGTATAAATAAATGTAAAGCCTCATTACGGATCCCCTTTCTTTATTACTTCTTCCCATTTGTCTCATATGCTTGCCTTCAGCTGGCAGAACACCCTAGTGACAGGTATAACTGGTGTATCATACTTGAGGCAAGATATTAAAAAGAGTTTCCCTTGGAAAGGGGTAAGGGTCTCCAGTTTTTCTCCACTTAATGGTTTGGGAGCTGCATGATTTTTCTCTGGTGCTCCAAATGCAGCCACAGTGCCTGAGCAGCCATGAGAGGCACTGCTATGTGCTGGATCCCACCCATGGACCCTTCAGGGAGCAAAATTCACCAACTTACTGACACACAGACAAATGGGGGGGAGAAAAAAAAAAAAGGGTTTTGATCTTCCTTGGTCCTTGAATTGCAGCAGATTGCTGACCCTGATGTTGAGAGGCACCAGGGGCAGTGGAAGATTGGGAACAGGGCACTGTAGCCACTAGACATGCAAAAACTGATTTATTCCTCTGACAGTTGCTGCAGTTTGGGTCCTGCTTTAATCAGCTAGAGAAGAAATCCAACACCACTTATGACAGCAAAGTGACAGCTCATCCTTGGTGGCTTGAAGCCTGCATATCCCTGCCCGTCCTCAGCAATTTGCTAACTGAGGTGGGTTTTTGAGTGCAGCAGTTCCAACATTCCATTTTACTGGACATTAGAGCAGAGATTGCTATGAATCCTTAAGAACTAAGCAGCAAAAGAACCTCTGCAGATGCCCAGCTCTATTTGACTCCTAATGATAATAACTTGCTTGGCTGTTATGAAAATTAAGCTTGAATAAGTACAGAAAAGTCAAAGCAATACATATAGGCAAAGGAGCCACTTGTAAAAAAAGTTGAGACAATTCAAATTGTCCTATTTAATATAAACAAAGAAGCTGATCCTTCACTTGGATCTCATCTATCCTTCCCTCTCCCAGAAAATAAAGAAGCAGAATACAAAGACCCAAGAACGCCAAGTAGGGCAGAGAGGGGGAAAAAAAAACCAAACCAAACAGATCACCAGGGTAAATGATTGACTATGAGCTATTCACTTCACAGGATGATGACACCAAGTTTTGTGTGTGGATCCTCCCCAAATGAGACAGCCTCTTCACCAAAGATCCCAAATCCCCCGGCACTCATTTCATCCCTGACCTGGTGCCAGTGCTGAGGAAAGAGCCATACAACTTTACACTCAGAAAAACAGTCCTCATGAAGTATGACCAGAAACAGCAGGACTGAAATAACAATCTTTAAGAAAGGGCTGGAGAGCAAGAAATACTCCCCAGAAGGGAGACGGCTTGGCAGGATAAAAGATGTCGTGGATCCACTTATATGTGAAGTCCTTCTGCCAATCAGATAGCGTCTGGAGGGGCAGCTTGCCCCTCTGTGGGAATCTAATTTCAGACACAAGATCACTGGATTTCCTTTTTCCTCAGAGCAGGCTGTATCTGCAGATCAAAGCCCCGCTGGGAGCTGGTATATAGTATATTCTCACTTGGATGGAATTGTAGCTCCCCTGAATGCAAACATGGCAAGAGGAGAATACATCCTTTATGTGACATTTTCCATGTTTTTCTGACCACTCATATTGCTGGCCAGAAGAAACAGATTTAAAGGGCAGATTTAGTCAAATTCTGCTCTTTGTGCTTTTCCTCTGCTATTGTGGTGCTTTATTAAGGGTGATGAGGGATCTACCCCACCCACCCCAGCCATCCTCCAGAGCAGGTAATATATAACTCCATTCATTGTGATGCTAACGAGTTCTATTTAGCTGTATTTAACTGGATATCATGACTCCACGAGATGACCTTTCACTCCTGGGAAGTAGTTTTAAATTTGATCCACAGCAAAGGAAAATCCCTCCAATTCATTGGCTGTGAAAGGTCACAAGTGAAATGTGTTTTGATGGTATCTGCTTGTGGTTCAGTTCTCAGTATACCTGAGCATCAAGCTGGTCTGAATCAGCTTTTGTGCTGGCAGTCTGAGTACCAGGCACCCTGAGAAAGCACCGTGGAAAAGGCAGCCAAGCCTCTGGCAGTGCCAGTGGGTGTAGGCAGTGCTTGGAGAGGAGATGCCCCATTGAACCCAAGGCTTGTGCTTCCCAGGATGAAACATAGAGGGCCTACTCAGCTGCTTTTTTATGAAAATATTTTTTAAATGCAAGTAATATTTAATGTTAAATACAAGCATGCAAACATCTTGTATTAGCATCAGATGGCGATGCCACAAAATACACTTGTAAATGTGACTCCCAGGACAAAAATGGACAGAGAGAAAAGGAAAGGATTAAAATTGTGTTAACACTGTAGTGTTAAAACTTCTCTGGCACCTCTTCTAGAGACTTGGCTAGCAAGTTCATGCAAGCCCTTCAGCTTGGAATTTCAAAATAAAAGACTGTCCAAAAAATTCATCTTGTCTTTCCTCCCTCCTTTGTGACCATTCCCCATGCAGAAGTGTAGGGGCTTGTTTAGCGTTTCTCATCTAAAAATGCTTGGCACTGTGATGCAATGTACCATAAACAGGGTGGGAAGAAGTGTTGTTACACTAATTTCTCATTCCTTAATGTTGGCATTATAGCAAAAATCTGGAGCTATCAGCCAAAAAAAACCTAATCAAAAGAGCAAGCCACCCCACCAAAGCAGTAAGAAGATTATCCTTCTAAAAGCTTTGAGTAAAATGGGGAAGGGCTAAGAACTGTTAGTCCACTTTTACACCAAAAATAAGGGAGGCACAGGTGGCTAAAGAGAATTCCTCTCTCACACCAGCTTGTGGCAAAGCTCAGATCCCAACTTGGACACTCCCCACCTGAGTCACCCTTCCAAGTCATAACAGGCATATCAGATGTAACAGAAACCAGAACTTAAAAATTATAAAAAGCACCAAAACCAACATTACAACAGGAAAGCTTAGTCGCAAAGTTGTAGCGGAAAAGCAACTGGTTTTGGTCAGATTTGTAGAGGAGTGAGCTATTGCTAAGGTATTAAATGAGGTCTCTTGGTACTTAAAACTCCAAGGAGTGCCCTGAAAGTCAGCCTGAAAAGGCTTTCCTTTCCCTAAAATATTAGGGCATTCGAAACAGATTAGGTTTGAGATCACATTAGCCAACATAAGGAAAAAAGAACAGCTTTAAACCTGCCTAAACATGTCCAGTCTATAAAAGAAATCAAACCAGGCTCCAAAAGTGAATATTGTCAGTAACTGACTGTCCTGCTGATTTCTGATTTCTGTGACAGTACAGGAAAAACCACCAAGTGAATGCCCAGCCTGGCAGAGAGCATGAGCAGCCTCAGGGCTCAGAGCCAAAGGCGTAGCTGCCGCCAGGACAGCGATGGTCTCAGGAAGATGGTGAACAACCAACCTCTGCTGCCACCAGCACAGAGGTAGTCTCCTTCCTAAGGGAGCAGAGACAGCTGCATAGAGCAGGAAGGGTAAAGAGTATTTGAAGTGCAGGAGCTTAAAGGCAAAAACAGCTGTGTGACTAAAAAGCCCATTAGTTTGTCTCACCTAGTGCCAAATCCATTCATTCACAGCATGCTCGAGGCTTCCCCACAATACACTCAGCTCCCAGTGGGGTTTCTGAGCTCATCCAGGGAAAGAGGACAGCCAGGAGATACCACAGAAGATAGTCCTGTAACATACACCAGGGAGTCCTGTACCCACCACGTGTAAGAGCTGTGTCCAGAGCACAGTGCAGAGTGAATTCTTACTTTATTAACTCATGGCCAGAGGATGACTGGTGCCCAGCACAGGAGAATTGGAATAGGCATAAAAATAAGGAAGCAATGTGCGTTCTCAGTCAGATCAAATTCAACGTGACTCTGACCTGTGGCTTTGGTACAATGCTGGGACAAAGAAGTATGGACCATAGTCCTACCTTGCAACCTCCACTGTGGAAGAAGGAGCAGTACACAACAGAAAAACTGCAGCTGAGAGCTCTCAAGAATCTCAAGTTTAGCCAAGTTTCAGGTTTTAGTGCTGTAAAAAAACCCAACCCCAAAAAAACCACCAACCCACAAAAACACAAAACAATGGCACAAAGCCTAGTCCTAGTGTGACCCTGCTTTTGTGTCACAGTCAGAATAAAAAATAAGTAGACCAGGAGCACTCAGCCCTTGAAGTTTCTGACCTAAAATGCACAGAAGAAGAAATACACAGGGTGGTAAGTTAATAAAACACACCTGCAACAACTTCTTTTGGAAACATGCCTCAGCTGAGGTACCTGGCTTCACTCCCAACACTTAGAAACAATCCCCAAGTGTCAGTGGCTGCTGCTTAACAGACAGCACCATTTCCAGGGGGTCCTAAGAAAACCTGAACTGACACATTTCTTTTTTGAAACACTATAATAAGTTATAAAGCTGTCAAAGTGGGGTTTTATTATTATTATTTAAAACATGCTCCTATGTAAGTCCTTGTATGACAAATTTTAGCTAGCAGGTAATTTTTTTTAAAGTCAATACTCAAGACAAACTCCAGAAAGCTTAAAATGTACAGAAGCTCTGACACAGCTCTAATTTGAGGTTTGAAACCAGGTACAGGTAAATTGCTAAAATGTTGTTGTTTTGAGGCTCTTTGCTGTTAAAACATCCCTAACACCTCTGGTGTATTGGTCGTAAAATGCTTTTATGCAGCTGAACAGATCCATCTTTTTTAATACAGAGTTCAAAAGCACAATCATCCTAATGAGTCCTTATCTGCCTCCTGTGCCTCTATTCCCCTTTGCTCTTAAAGAGTACTGTAGGTTAATTAAGTTTGGTTAAACTGCAGTTGTTACTTTCTTAGAGGAAAGTTAAAACACGAAATAAAGTTGTGACTTACAAAACTACTTTTTTTGACCAGTTTAGACATAAATGGTCAGTTCCAGAAGGGCCTGTGATCCAACTAAACTTCAAGCTGCCTTTGTCTTGGGGACTTACTTTGACCTTTCCCCTCTGAATAAATAAAATTATGTACTCTGCAAGCTGTTGCTGAGGTTCCTGTTTCAAATGTTCCTGTCATTGCTGCTTTTGCACAGCTTTTTAATTCCTTACTGCTCCATCTCAGCTGTTTCTACAGACCTGCATAAGCCATTCTGATTCATCTCACCTTTCCCTTGGAATAGATTTTAATGTGATTCTTTCATAGTGAGTTCCAAATCTTGTCTCACTTCTGATGTATAACTATCATAAAGGAAGGCATAGTCTGGTTTGGTTAATAGCTTAAGAACTATTCAGATGGAGATAAAACTAAAATAAAGGTGCTTTCTTTGTTGTTTATCTTTATGGAAGCTCTCATAATCCCTAAAGATGTCCTTTGTTTTCACTTCTGTCAAGTACTTTAATTTCCCCATTTAATTTAAAACCCCAAAGTCTAAATAGAATAACTGAGGGAGTACTGGATTCTTAGGACATATCTAACATGAAATGTAGTGCAGAGCTATCTGAGTCAGTATTAGATTATCTAGTCTAGATGTCAGAAATTATGTACACACCAGGGCCATTGGCACCTGAGCTACCTCTAGGATCACTGACACATCTCGGAATTTTCTTCTCTGTGTTTCACAGCCATCCTGAGCCTCATCCCTGCAAGGTGCTGAGCACCACAACTTTGAGCAACTTCAAGAGGAGCTGAAGGGGCTCTACACCCCGCTGGGCTGAGCGCAGGCTGAGTGATGTCGTGGGTGGATGTTTCCTGAAGTGCAGTTAAATTCACTGAGGCTTGGCTTTTCTGCCAAATAAACGTCAGCTGAGGAAGTTATGCCTGCCCAGAGCCTTTCTTCAGTGTACATGTTCTACTTAAAAAAAAAATAAAATTCTACTGTAAGTTTTGTGTTCATAAACCGATGTTCTCCTTTTTCTTCCTCTTTTGCCCTCTCTGACTTCTGCCCTCGCTCCTCAGCTGCCAAGAAAGTGCCCCTTTGTGTGCGGAAATGCCCAACAGTTCACAGAAGTTAACTAGAAAAGACACATTCAGCCACTTTCTGTCAAAATGCATTGACACTCTCTTTCTGTCCAAAAGACCCTTTTGCTTTGGAAAGGCCCCCATTGAACACCTCCCCCCTTTCACCTCCCTCTTGAACTTACCCTGCAACAACAATACAAAATAAATAAGTAGAAGAGGCACCCTTCTCCCCTGCCCCCAGCCTTTGCTGCAGTATTTTGTTGTTGCCATCTTCACTATTAATTTTATGCAAGACACTCGCAAAGTCCAGACTGGCGCAAAACTGCTGCTGCTGGGCGTTATATTCACTGAAATTCTGTTCCTCTTTTTTATGCCATTTTGCTTTTGCCTCGGTGTTGTTTCTATTTGGTTTCTTTGGCTGTGGGAAGAGATGCCCCCATGCAGGAGCCCCTCTGGGTGAGTGTGTCACGGGGAGGGACCGTGTCACACCCAGAACTCCCGGGGCACGGCCAGCAGAGGCTGGAACAGAAACTCAAAGCTGCTCCTCTGGCCTGAAAGCAAGTGAGTAGCAGATGGATTATCTCAAAAATTAAACCACGGGTCTGGAAGACCTCATCATTTTGATCAAGGTTTCAAAGTTCTTTGGATGCCCATCTCTGCTCAAAGATACACAGTGTCTGGTGTTCTATTAAACTGGGATATCTTAAGTGTTAATGGCACTGTTTAACTAAAACTTTGCTGCTTTTTTTTTTTTTTTTCTTCCCTGTATAAAACTTTCTGAGACAGGCCCAGGAACAGGTCCTGCAATGGGTAAAAACAAAAGTTTTGACTCAGATCCTGTGTTAATGGGCAAATTTATTTCTGGATCCACTTTGGCCAGAAATTGAGGGGCTCTGCCCAATGTGTATCATCTGGCTAGAAATTACTGGAGGTTTTACACAAGTATAGGCTCTTTGGAATTTGTAGCTATGTATTTTTAATACTGTCAATAAACTACTTCCTTGAGACACAGAAGGGCAATAATGGGAGCTGTTAACAAAGTGTGAAAAGAAACGGGCAAGCAAAGGTTAATCACATGGCTGTCCACTAATGACCTCTCCAGCCCCGAGTTTAAACCCTCTGCTACTTGTAAAGACCAATCACGTGAATAATTTCCTGTCTGAGGTAGTCTTTATGGTTAAGAATAAAAGCTGAGCTTATTGTGAAAAGAAAGTGCTCAGCAGGGGAGAAGGTTATTATTTTTAAGCTGATCTAAACACCTGGGTTTCTCAGTAGACCCTATTAAACTTCCTCCATTATGTCTAAAGATTTCAATCATTCCTACCACAGTAGTAAATTAGTGTATTACTGCTTAAAGCAGATAAGCTGTAGTGATGGGGACATCCTAAGCTGATGCTGCTCACCCACCCTGAAGAGAGGCCTATGCAGCCGGCTCCTTCACCATAAATAAGGCAACAAGGCCCAATGCCATCCCAGAATATTGTCTTCTTTCAGTGTGTTGAGGTGTGAGAGGAGCACTGACTCCTGCTGCTAACAGGGCCATGGCACAGACCAGGCCTGGGGCATGGGAAGGTGCCTGTTAGAGGGTTGCTCTTGGTGCAAATTGTGCCTGAAGCTGTATGGCACGGGAAAGCTTTGCAAAACCTTGCTGCCATCTCCTCTAGATGCCTCCAGTGACAGCCAGAAGGCAAGCAGAGAATACAAAAGTGGGACACATTCCCGCTTGCAGGTTTAGCTTGTGCATTTCTGTATTTCTCTGAGCGAGAAAAAAGAACATTTTCCTGGCCAGTGGCTCTCTGCCCTCACTCCTTCTTACTTCTCCTCTCACCTCCACATTATTCATGAGACTTATTTCATTCTCTTAGAGTTATGATTCTGGAAAACGCCCGGAGATCAGACTGTGCACAGAGGGAGTACACAGCATCCATTCCTCCCATCACAGCGTGCTGTGGAATCCCCACAGCTCTCCAGCACAGCCCACCAAAAGCAGCACAGAGCAGGCCTCCTTCATGAGGGTAGCAGAGTCCAAGCCCTGGCCAAGCAGCCCTCCTGAGGCTTTACACAACGTGTCTGCTGTCCTGACTGTGGTTTGTTTATGGGCTCATACATAAAGAGTGCCAGATTCTCAGCCAAGTCCAATTTATCTCTGGGTAAACTCCACCTATGCCATTTATTTCAGTCCTGATTTACACACATCAAACAAAATACCTGCAAATCTTTTCCCTTCTCGACTTCCCCAAAACATCTCGCCTGGCACTTTTAAACCAAGACAGTCTGCAAGAGTTGTAAAATGAGTGTGAAATTTTAACTCAGGTCAACATAAAGTGCCCACCTTACAGCCTCTGGAGGGAATGACATTATACCTTATTACCTGTTGAAAATGCTGCCTAGAAACTGTTTGATACTGCATGGGTAGTGGCACTGCTTTTTCTACTTAATAAATGGAGTCCTTGAGTTTTCCAAGGGCGCACGAGAGAGAAACTCTTCTGTTCTGTAAACAACTGTGTGTCCAGTTTCCATGCACGGATACCCAATTTGTGCATGCAACTGTAGTTATTGTGCATTCAAAGGGGGCACACCACTAGTCACGGGCCTGGGCTTCTTGCCAGTTTAAAAGTCAGCCCTTCTGTATGTAGAAAGAGAAAGCAGTATCCAATAGAAACAGTGCTCTGCATGCACTCACAGCTCTTATTCAAGGCTCTCAGAACAATGTCTAACTGTTAATCTTCCCAACACTGCCGTGAGGCAGGGAATATTTTATCTACATTTTACAGTCAGAGGAAACTGAGGTTAAGTGACTTGCCCAAGGTCAAAAGACAGATTTAATGACAGGCTCAGGATCTAGCCATGAGAATATGCTGCCCTGACACTGCCTGCTACACCTTGGAGTGGGTGAGGAGTAAATGCGTCCTTCCCGCAGCATCTGAGCTCTGTCATTTGCTAAAGGTCTAATCCAAGGAAGCGCAAACAAAAATCTGCAGTGGTGCCAAGATTAGGGAAATATCTCCTCTGTGGTTGGGCTCTTTTTGTGTTGTAAATGCAGAGGCTGAAATTTCCAGAGATGTGGATGCCCAATTTCCGCTAACATTAATAAGCTGATGTGTCCAAATCCTGTAGGCAGCTTTGAAAGCCTGTTTGTGCTTTCCCTCTTCCTACTATTCAAGCATAGAGTAAGGTCAGGGCTTTCCCATACCCTCTCCCTTCTCTGCCGGTGGAAAAATTCTGGCCATACCTTCACTTACTCTGCAGTGAATGGATAATGTCACTGGGGATTGATTGATCTAATACCCACAAAAGGCCAGAGGAGAGATTCCCTTGGTTGCCACAGATACTGGATCAGGACCTTATCTTTTTATGGCACTCATATCACTCTCACAATTTTAATATCTGAACATCTCGTTGTTTATAATACATTCCACTTCCTAACTCACCCATGAGATACAGAGGTAGCATTAATCACTTAATCCCATTTTACAGATGATGAACTGAGGCACATCAGACTCCATACTCATTTCAGTCTGAACTACTCTGAGACACTCTTGGCATAGGCAAGAGGATGAGATAAGCACCTGCAGCAGAGATTTAGACACTGTCTTAGGAGGGGATACTACAGCAAGAATGAACAGCCCTTTGCAAAGTGCCTTTTTTTATGCTGCAAAGGGAGCCCTTATGACGAGGCAGTTAAAATCCCTCCCTTTGAGACAGATACTGCTGGGTCAGGCGAATCCCTTCCTAAATGACTTGCCCAACGCCATGGAGAAAGCTTGTGCCAAAGGAAGAAATTAAGACACAATCACAAGGCTATTTTCCTTGGACTAAGCTTTGATTTCAGGTAAAGGATTTTTTTTTTTTTTTTTTGGTTAAGGCGGGAAAAAATAGGAAAAAATACTAATAAATTTTAAACTATCATCTTTGCTTGGATTAGTCACTGAGAATCTCAGCAGCCGGGCTCTTGAGCTCTGGCCTCTTTGACTTTCCTATGTTTAGATGTTCAGGCCCTAATGAGTTGATCTCGTTGATCTTTAGGTACCTATTCATATGCAAATCCTGGCATTCTACTTTTGCTAAATAGTCTTTGTATTAACACATGAAATAAATTTTTTAAAAAAGAAAGTCAGGCTGTGGTAAATCCTCATACTTAGGTTTGTTTGCATTTGGATAAATGATCGTGGTCCCTCTTTATATAATCTTGCTGTACTCCTGTTAGGAAAAGGTGGGGGGAGGGTTGGATGGGTATTGAGAAATCCAACTTTTAATCCCTTCCACATCATTGTAGATGTTTTATCAAAGAAAAAAAATGTCCAAAAACTGAGAGACGAAGTTGCAAAAATATGTTAATTTCTCAGTTTCCTCTTGGCCAAATTAAAAAAAATTACTTCAGAAATGTCCTCATCCTAGTGTCCTAAGTGGTTTGTCTACTAAAAATATCAAATGTGTCTTCCATGGCTCCAAAAGCTATGGCCTGCCACGGGGAGGATGCCTTTTCCCAGCAGATTTTGCAGGTTCATGTGCCTGTGAGAGACCTGTACATCACTGAGCCATGCCAGCGCACTCGAGAGATTTTGAGCATGAATCCTGACCCCAATAGTGAATGAAAAGCACTCAATGACTTCAAAGGGCCTGGGATTTCACCCATCATTTTTCAGACTCTGAAGCTTGCAATCATTAGTGGTTTGTTCTAAACGTGGTGGCTGCAGAGCTGTGAAGTCACATGGGAATTTCATTCAACTCTGTGACAAACTTCTACTATCTCTGTTTAAAACTGTTGTATTGTGCAGTTATGTATATACTGCCTACTGTACATTTATATTATATATATATATATATATATATATATATATATATATATATTATATACACAGAATATACTAANTATATATATATATATATATATATATATTTAACTAGATTATTCACAAAGTGTAATCTGAAACACAGAAACACATGAAAACTCTTGCAGGGCCTTGAAACCTACTCTGGGCACTACATATACACTTACATGCATTTACAGATGTGGGTATGCACTTAAAACTTCCAAAAAGATCTCAGCCTTCATTTGAACAAGTTGCTTGGAGTTGTAGCTGAGTTTCCTTTGCTAAAGAAAAGCTGTTTAGGAGCAAATGCAGGTTGCAACAAAATGTTAGGAACAAACTGTCCAGGATCTTCTTTCACAACAATCCCACGCGCTTACAAATCTCCCTTTAAGAATAAAGTGGTAGTGCAAACACCTAATTAAAAAAACGGCTTGTATTCAGAGTTACTAATTAAAAATCCTCATGTTCCCCCGACTTTTTCCCCCCTCTGTGGAAATCTGCAAGTTATTTAATTGAAGTCCCATTTTGTCGGTGCAGATGCACGAAGTGTCTGAATCATCAAACAGATTTAGGGTGTTTTGATTGTTGTGTGTGCCTCATTGCTATTCCCAGAATGTCGAGCTGAGCTTATGCTGATCGGCAGGACTTAGAAGCATGAAACAGTAAAAGAGTCCTTTCTTCTCATCCCAGCCCCATCCCCCTTGCCCCCCTGGATTTACATTGAAACTTTGCCAATCTCAGATCGCACTCTGTCTGCTGCCTCTGCATTAAAATGGAGCTGCTTGCCTGTTTCTTTGGCCCCGCACTCCATCTTCAGATCCCCCTTGGCTGCCCTAAGGCGCCCCTCATGTTGCTTCAGTGAAACTTCTTTAAGAAGACAATTTCATTTTCTCTCCATTTTTTCCCTCCTTGTTTTCCTTTTTAAAATTTTTTTTTTTTGAAAGTAAAAATCCTCCTCTGTTTTTACATTTGTGTGCTGTGTGAAAAGAAAGGAGACAGAGGAGGAGAGAGAAGCCTGTTTTCGTCTAGAGGTGAAAACAGCCTGGTGAGCAGCAGGTGCAAAGCCCCAAAGCAGCTGCTTTCTGCTCTCAAGTTGAAGCGCCTTGGTCCCCCACCCTCCACGCCAAGAGCACTTCATATAATCCTCTCATGCAATTCACACTGTAATTGCAGATATCCAGACTGCTAGGGCTCATTTTATTATTATTTTTACTGATAACAAGATCTACTAACAGGGGGACCGGTCGTAGTAATTAGTTGCGTGTCGCTAGGCAGCTTCTGCAGAAGCAACTTGGATTCTTTTCCTTTCTTTTTCATTCTTTTTAGGGAGGGGAGGGCATGACTGCTTTGCCCCCTCCTACCTCTCCTCTTTTTACCCCCTTGAAGACCACTCAAAGGAGCACATGGGGAACTTCCCTGCTGGCTCTGTTAGGTCCCTTTATTATCTCGCCTGCCTCTTTCACTCCTCGAGTCGAAGGCTGTTGGATGGGTGCTAGCAATGAAGATTATTGTCTTGAGGACCAGCTTGTTTTCTCAAGGCTCTGCTTGTTACATTGCTAATTATGGGTCTATGGGATCCTTTTCTGATATTTGACTAAGTGGCATGGATTACTGTGTAATCATTTCCCACTGGGGAGGGGGATCTTTATTATTATTATTATTATATACCTCTGGACAACTTTTCAGTTGCTTTTATTTAGGTAATTGCTCTTCCCTGTAATCCAGGAATTCTTATTTTTTTAATCATATTATGGATTTCACCAAACACTAGTTAACATGTTAATTACTGGTAAATACACACTTTCCCCCTTCTGTTCAGGGTGAATACAGATCCTATGAATGTGCTGTTTGTCATCTGTACCCCTTATGTGTTATCTCTGTCTAATAGGACACTGTTGTTTAAAGAATGAAAAGACTGAACATGGACATTTGGCTCCAAACTTTTGTTTTAGATTAGTACTTAATGAGTTTATGCTTATTTTTTTCTGTTTTATTTTTCAAGCCAAAATATAAAGGAATAAAAATCAGTTTGATGACATAATTATTTTTAATAACCTGAACAGATTTTGCAGTGCTGAGACACCATACAAAAGCCTGGAAAATGGGATCCTTTATTTAGTTGCAGAAAGCTTGATCCAGCTGCCATGAAGTCAAGGCAAATTTTCCACTGAGTCAGAGAAACTCAAATCCGTGTGGAAGACCAGACAATTTTCTTCCAGAGTGTCCTGGTAACACACCAGGGTCCAAACGGACAAATGTGGTTCAGACAGAGGGGAGTGGAGTGGGGAGGAGATTCCAGCATGATTCAATTCCTAGAAATATTTTCAGCTTTCCTTAAAATGGCTTATTTTCCTAGCTTATGCCAACTGTGATTTTTTTCAAAGTTTTAAGTTGCTGAGATCTTTCTTTTATGCTGCAGTCTCACGTTTTGATAAATAAAACTATTGCTGAGCTGACCATTGCAAAAACAAAACAAAAAAGCCCCAAAAGAAACCAAAACAGAAACCCAAAAAACAAAGTTGAAAGTCCCACCGTAAGAGTGCTGCTTGGAAAATGGTGCTGGGGTACAATGCCTTAAAAAAACCCCAAGTCAGATTGACACAGAATTGGAAAGGTTAAAAAAAATACCTTCTTTTGGATAAATAAATTCAGACTGAGATGCAAAGGAGAACAGTTGAAGACGGATTTAATCTGTGCCATTCTATCTAAGATGTCAAAGACTCTTTCTGGCAATGAGGAACACCCCAAAGCATTGGTGCCCTCTGAGGACAACTCTTGTCTTGGGCCATGGCTCATATGTCAGGATGTTGAGTTTCACACTCTTTTATGGCTTTTTTCAATCACTCCAAAACTGGTGTGGCAAAAACTTTCAGCTGAGTAATGCAGGCCAGCTGAGCGTTGTCAGAATCCAATGCACCATGACAATAAAGCAGCCAAAAGACACTGTGCTGGTGCAAACCCTCCTTATTTATGACATTATTTTATAAACAGATGTTTGCCTAAAAAATGCATAACAACTCTGAGCTCTGCAGCCTCTTGTATGTTTGCCTACAAAGTTTCATGGCTTAAGACCCATTTGTTTTTAAAAATGGCTTGGTAGCCTCTTCTCAAATTTCAGCCCAAAGAGCTGCTGGACTTGGAGCAAAGTAAACACAGTCCAATACCAATTCTCAGCAGTTAGTCCGAAAGTGCTTTTCCCGCGGAGGGAGGGCAACAGGGATGTCCACAAGCCTTCAAAATAAACATAATTCAAGGTGACACTGGCACACCAGGACTTGCATTAAGGATATGTCAGAAGAAGTAAATTGCAGGCTAGCAGAGTGGGAGAGAGCAGGTCAAGTGATATTGTGAAAAAAACCCCCAGTGTTGGTTCCTATAAAACTTTCAAGCGGTTCAATTGGTTCAGTGTACATGCTGTTAGTTGTAAAAAAACTCTGGATTTAATCTATAGCATCAAAAGAGTTTGCATTCTTTGCCATTAGAAATGTGAACTTCTTAGAGACAGTCCTGAAGATGAGATTTATTAGGCTAAAAAGTGACAACTCCTGGCTATTTCCTGGAGAAATGTATTATTCCATCTCAACTAAAATTAAAACAGGTCAAGTAAACAACTCTGAAAGCTGGAAAACTCAATTTCTTGCCCATCCAATTATGCCTAGCTAGACCAGCCTGTACAATTTTCCATTATGACTGTTATGAACTGTGTGTGGTCTCCTGACTGTACCATACGAGCTGGAGCACTGGAGCACAATAAGGCATGTTAGAGGCTGTCAGCGTGTTTTAGGATCTCCTAATTCTTGTTCACTGTAATCACACTGCTGTGTACAATATAGCATTTGAGATGACCCTTTGAACAAAATTTCTTATTTAAATCTACACACTTGGGAAAATTTCAGTTTGAGAGATAAAAATTGTTTGTTTGTTTGGGTTTTCTGTTTTTTCCTTTTTCATTAGGTGTAATCAAAACTTCGGGTGCTAATGTAGGAGCTTTCTTCTTGGTCCTAGATTGTGGCCTTAAATTTGCTTTCTAGCTCCCCTCTTCACCCATATTTATTTAGGTATGGATTTTTTTTTTTTTAATTTTTTTTTAAATTTTAAATACTGACCTGCTTTGCCCCATGATCACCTATCTTGCATTCTGGTTGCTTTGCTGTAATTTGTTTACTCTTCAGTTTCGCTTGAGTAGAACATTGCAAAATCTTCTTAACCACCAAATAACCTTCAGCTTTTAAAGAAGAATCAACTTTTATTTTAAATCAAAGCAATAAAATCCAACCAGCTTTTCTTTCTCTTGCTTCTCCTCAAGAACATTTACTTTACAGCAGTTACAGAACTATAGAACCACCCTGCAGAAAACAGCTCCTATTTTCATCTCAGCACTTACCAGCTTTTTTAATAGTGCAGATTGGCTGCAAGTAAAATCCTTCCACAGCAAATCAGGAAGTTACAGCACTGGCTTGGGAAACCAGTGACAGGAAGCAGCAGCACAGGCAGGATTTTCAGAAGGTGAAAATTCCCTCGTCACATGCAGAGGTGTTGAAGATATTTCAGAAAGTCCAGAAATTAAGAAGGAGAAAATATCTCATGTGGCACAGTCACAGCTTGGTGCTAGGGTCTGTGAGGGGCAGTTTACTCAGGCTGGGATGTAACAACTGCTGGGAGATGTCTGCAGCAGTGGGAAGAGTGCAGAGGTCCTTGGGCAAGAATGCCCTGTCTCATTTTGGGACACCACTGCATAGAAGGACAGAGCTTCATGTGGAGAGGCTGGACTCAGCCAAAGTGGCATGAGGCCTGCAAAGAAGGAATGGCACCCATAATCACATTAATTAAAGTCACTGAAATATCATGCAGGAATAAGAAAGGCTCTGTAGTGCAACGTGTACACCTCTGCATTGCCATCAGCCCTTTCCCTGCAGCATAACAGCACTATAAGCGTGTGTCTATGGGGACTCTAAGAAGGAGGAGCTGCTCCCTTCTCCCCTCCTTAACTCTTTGCAGTTCCAGGGTCAGTTACCCAAAGAGGTCTCCTCACACACCACTTGTGCTTCAAGTGTCTCCTCCATAGCTGGTCCCTTGTCCCCGTATCATTCACTCATTAAGTATCAAATGTCCAACCCAGCTCATGGTCAACTCTGGGCCTTGTGATGATTTCAGTCAAAAATGCCTTTTGGCTCTGCTTTTCCTTTGGGAGAAGGCTAAAGCTTCAAAAATTGTCCTACCAAACAACTCAAAGGGGTGGGCAATAACTCACCCATGGGATGCTGACTCCACCCTCAACCTGCTGCTATTCTGGTATCTACAGCCTGCCTACATCTCTCTGCTGTCTCTGGCTTCACTGTAGCATCAGTGAAAACAGTGCTTGCACAAGTCCTGCCCCGTGCCCAGAGCTCTGGGGTTCTATAATAATGTTACAAATAAATAAGAGCAGTATGTGGACGGGCAGACACCACCCAGTGATTTGCACGTGCAAATACTTGTACCAAATTTAAAGGCTGCTTGTGAAACTAAGGCTGTAAGTATTGCTGAGGCTTCAAAGCAGTAAAAACCACCATTAAAGCATTCCATTAAAGCACAATTACACACAACAGTAACACACCTAACTGCTGTGGGTCCAATACAGCCATTCCAAAACTGACCTGAAAGATTTCATATGGTGGGTTTCACATTTTGTGCAATTGTTCTCTACTGGCTTTATTTCTGTACGTATAAAAGCAGCAATGGAAAAGCCCCAGTAAAACTGGGGTCCCATCCTGGTAGTCAACATAAAATGTCATAGGAAGAGATAGTTAATTTCAGCAAATTTAAATACACACGTTGAGGCAAAATAGTGGAAAAGGAAACAAAAATGGGTAAAGGGACTTGCCAGAGTTTATAAATTAGGTCAGTACCCAGGGCTTCAGAGCACTGGTCCAGTGACACATCCAGTGCACAGCCCTGCCTCATGCTGACCCAGACACTGAGTTTGGTTTCCTCCCGTCTGCACTCAGTGTCTGCACAACACTTATGACACCTACTAATTTTCTACTCTCACCAGCAATGAGGACAAAGAGCAAATGACTAGATTTTTTTCCTCTGTGACTGCCAGCTTTTCACAGCCTTTCCACAAGCTTGGATAACACGTGTTGCATCTGGAGTGCTGAGGGCCATATTTTAAAGTTCTCATCACCCTGATGCTCCTCCAGGAATACTGACAGGAAGCAACCATCAGCCAGATGTTCAAAATAGCTCAGTACCAACTTGCTGAGACCTTTGGCCATTTACACTGGGGTTGAGAGAGAACAGAACAATTTTAAAAGTGCAAAATGTGTCCTGCTGGGTATTTTTTTAATAGAAATGTTCTTCAAGACCGAGTACTAGTAAGCCAAATATTTAAGGAGCCTTGGTGGCTGAGCTGTGTGCTATCTGGTTATAAAGCTCACCTATCCATGGGAAAATGAACTGTTTTGCTTTATAAAAAGAAGTGTACAAATTCTGTGCCATGATAAAAGGGCTTTTTAAGAAATTGCAAATAGTAATATTTTTTAGAGACAAGTAGCCTGTTCCATTCTCCCACATTTTTTGCAACAGGATCCTGTTCTACTTAGAATCATAGAAATTATTAGATGGGGAAAAATATCTTTAAGATCATTAAGTCCAACCATTACCCAGTACTGCTGAGTCTTTTGCTACACCACATTCCTAAGCAACTTCTCTACACTTCTAAATACCTCTAGGGATGGGAACTCCACCACTTCCCTGGGTAGTGCTTGACAACCCTTTCACTGAAGAAATATTTCCTAATATCTGATCTAGACCTTCTCTGGTGCAACTTGAGGCCATTTCTTCTTGTCTTATCCCTTGTTCCTTGAAGAGGCTAAAGGCTACAACCTCCATTCAGGGAGATGCAGAGAATGATAAGGTCCTCCCTGAGACTCCTTTTCTCCAGGCTAAACACCCCCAGCTTTCTCAGCTGCTCCTCCTCAGGTGCTCCAGCCCCTTCCCCCTTCTGTTGCCCTTCTTGTGGCTCACTCCAGCCTCTAAATGTTTTTATGTAGTGAGGTGTCCAGGACTGAGCACAGGCCTTGTGAGGTGTGGCTTCACCAGTCCCAAGTACAGGGGACAGTCACTACCCTGGTCCTGCTGGCCACACTATTGATGGTACAAACTGGGTGCCATTGGCCCTCTTGGCCCCCAGGGCACACACTGGCTAATTCTTACCCATGAACACTAACCCTGTCATCACTGTCATTAAACTCGAGACAGTCAAACCACTCCCTAACACACAGGGCTACCCGTGAGCTTTCCTTCCTCAGCTGGCCCTTCTGAAGAGTTTCTAGCCATCCACTGCAGCCCTCTGGTTGTGTGAGTCATCCCATCATGCTCAATGATGGCAAGGATGTCACTGTTTTCATGCTGCACCATGGCTTCCAGCTCCTCCTGCTTGTTCCTCAAAGATTTGTGTGCCTCCCCCAGGCTTATCTGCCTGGGGGCCTACACCCCTCTCACATATCAGACAGAAGGCTGGCTCCCAGTGTTAGCAGTGCCCACAGTCACTTCCCCCTAGTCAAAGCCAAACTCCAGCTTTTAAGTGCTTTTATTCATTTTTTATAAGCCAAGAGCAATGTGTTCACCAGAGTTCATCACAGCCCTATTTCTCCCCGACCCACCCCCCTTTTAATTTTAAGAGGGGGCCAGCCCCAATATTTGAAACTCCTGCTCCATTTATTTTCATTCTCTTTTTTCTTCCTTCCTTCCTTCCCCCTCGCCCCCTCCCTCCATCTCCTACTCTGTCCCCTTCAGAAGCCCCCAGGATGACACTGCTCATTGATGCTTCTCCTTCATTAGCATTTCAGCAACTTGGCTCAGTAGTTTCAGAGACAATCCGTCATGAGAAAACTGAAGAATGTGCCCCATTTGCATGATTCTGTGCCAGAATGCAACTTTTTCTCAGCTGTTCATTGTGTAATTTCCCCTTGAGCCTTCAACTTTCCCATGAAGTCCCAGAAATAATATTATAGAATTCCAGGCCAGCTGCAGTGCTCCAAAGATTAGTTTTATGGACATTTTAACCAATCTCGCAACTCTACAAAGAGAATCACGTACATAAGAAACACGGTTTTACTTTCTGTTGTTAGGAAAGGAAATGTGCCTACTTAAATAAAGTTCTTTGAAACTACAAGAAGGAATTTATGCCCCGTGATGAGAATGACCCAATAACTGTTGTGAATCCTTAGGCATATTTTTAACTTCCACTTGTACTGCCGTAATTATTTTATTCCTCTTACAATTAAATGTTTGTAATCCATTTTGAGAGTCTTTCTGAAATGAATGGATATGCAAACAACTTGATTGAAATGCTCAGTGCATATGACTAAAAGTTACTGGCTCTCACACATCAGCAGATCAAATCAAGCTTTTCGTTAGTTGGTTTCAGAAATCAAAAAGTGGTTTATAAAAAAAGACAGGCAGATAAAACCTGCTTCTAATTACTTTCTAGAGAGCATCTGAGTTTGTAGAAATAGAAGAGTTTATTATATGAAAAGTAAGCAAGGAACTGAAAATTGGTGTGAAGCAATCAAACTACTTTGTCAATTAAAATGTATCCCATTAGGAAAATTAGGCACCTGTTCCACAAAAGTTAGACAATGGAGCATGGGAGGAGAACACTGCATTTTAACAGTCTGGTTGCTAATTAAATTCTTTACTTTTTCTATGTATGCCCATAACTATCACTTTTCCCATGTCATTTTTAACCTACTGAAACAGAACTCATTTTTAATTATTCTGCCTCTTAAAACCAGCAGATCTCTTCTGTGCTTTCAGAGACAGAGCATATAAAGTGAAAACATGGAGATAAATATTTTAAATACAGTCTGGATACTTTTTAAATACAAATTTTTGTTGCCCCCCCTGCCAGTAGGGTTGGCTGTGTGAAAACCATCCTTGCTGACTCAGGTAAATCTATGAAACGAACATAAGGACACACTCACACAATGTAAGTGTATACCTATACATATGCTTGCATTTTTGTGTGTGTATATATATATATTACAAAAATCCTATGGAATTAAAGCTTGCCAAGATTAGAACTTCATAAACAGATAAATTAAGGCTCTTCCGCTGTGAAAGATAGGTGTTTTTTTGGGGTTTTTTTGTTTGGTTTTTTTTTTTTTTTTTTCACTGAGAAGCTCACACGGTGATTAGAGTGAGGTTGTGGAAGATTTCATTAATTATAGGTGACTGGTTTTCCTCTCAGAGGACAGCTCAGGTCCCCCAGCTCCCCCTTGGCAGCTCATCTTAAATTGTTGTCTAACCTTTCCCTTAATTCAGCTCATCTTGAGCTGATGGGAACTGCTTTCATTCCACCTCTTGTGGAGGTAATGAAACAATCTTCTTATTCACTTGGTTCCTCTGAGCCGGTGACACACAACAAAAAACCCAGGGCCCTGATTAATGGCCGCTAATTAGCAATGTTAATGACCAGGTGTCCAAGAGCATGGCCAGCTTCTCTCAGCATGGAGTGATCCCTCAATGAGGGCCCTGCAAATCCAGCCCCAGTGACCCTTCCCCTCAGCTGCCAGTAATGAAGCTGAGCTCTCTCATTACACCCAGGAGAGGCTCAGGGGGAGGCCCAGGCCTTGAGAGCCAAACTCTTTCCTTCGGCTCTAGTGGGCCTTCCATTAATTAAGGTCAGCATTTTTGCTCTCCATCCCCCCCAGCCTCAGCCTTTTCCCCATTAAAAAAACCCCAACAAAACAACACCAAAAATCCTCCAGCCCTCAAAGGTAAAAGACTTGGATGAAGGAAGGCTTAGTTTTCTCAGCTTTCTCTGCTTTCCCCAGTGATAAAGATGCTGTTTCCCAGAGTGTTTGGGCTTCTTGTAGCCCATTTCCCCCCTCATGTTTTGAGCCCTCTGGATCCAGCTATAACCTGAGGGAAATCTCCACTGGCTGCTGTTGATCTCTGCCAAGCCCTCTACCTTCCACCTCCCAGAGAAAAAGTACCTGTAAGAGCTTGAAGGTGGAGTGATGCTTGGGCAGCCAAAAGAAAAAAGTTGTGCCTATCAGCTAAAAAAAAAACCCCAAATGTGCATCTCCACTGGTCAGACTGCCTGCACAGAAATGTATAAATGTATTATTTCTCATCAACATTTTTGTGATGTTTACTGTTCTTAATTTTAGACACATAAAAGTTGACCTTCAACATAAACAGCAAGTGAAATGTGCTACTTTGGCTGCAGTTTGTAACTCCTTTCCTGCAGCAGCAGCATGAAGTGGAGGAGCTNCTTTTTTAGTTTTGACAATCCAAATGTTCTCTTAATTGGAAGAATATTTACTACAAGTGTCTAATTTTTTTTTTTTCTAGTTGTGCACTGTGAAATGAAGAAACAAAATTAACATGCATTGAAAGAGAGCAGTTAAGGGAGCTGATGGGGCGATAGGAAGCCTTTTACTCTAGGTCACATCTTGAGCTGGAAGTGACAGAAAGTTAATACTGCAAGAATGCCATTTGGTGGCTGTTCTAAGATAAGGGGGAGCCAAGCTAAACTTTAATGTGTTAATGCCTTCACAAATGCATTAGAAGTAGTTGGGGAGGTAGCTGGACACCATACTGAACCAATTGTTTTCCTGTAAATCCTTAAAGGGATGATTTCCATCTAACTGTGTAATACTGTCTCCTTCCAAATGACAATTATTCCCTGCTCTTTTGACCATCTGAGCATTACAGCAGGCAGTAACACGGCAAATTATTGTCAGGATGACAATGCATTTGGATTTTCCCAGTAAAATTTAATGAGTTGCAGAAAAGAAAAGGTGCTGCCTTTTGACATGGCTGGATGCTCGGACACAGGAGGTGACGCTGCACTCCAGCTACTGGACTTCTATGCATAAATAAATTACTAAACTTTTCATTCTTGCATCTTGAGACAATTTTTCCAGCACCCAATCTGACTAGAGAAAAATCTTGCAAGATGTACTGGTTCATTCCCTGTCGATTAGTCGCTCACCATGGATCCTTGGACTTTCTAAGTGGATGCAGCCTTGAAATTGTGCTGCTTTCACCTTGCACACAGCAGGTTATTCAGTAAGGACCTGCTCAGGCTCTGGCTTGCTTCACCTGAAACTGTAATCCTACAGTAGGTCAGCTGTCTTTTAAAAGGTATTTTTGAACCTGACATGGATTTTGAATGAAGGTTTACATCTATTTCCTATCTAGAAGGGTTCATTGACTGTCATTACAGATATGAAAGGTTCAGTTCCCAGCTCTCCCAGAGACCTCCTCAGAGATTTTGGGTAAGTTACTTACGGCCAAAGAGGGCTGCTAATAAAAAGATGATATAGTGATGGTGAGTGCATCAAAAATAAAAATGAATTAAAAAAGCTGATTGAAAATAAAACCCACCCCAAAACCCCAAACCAAACCAGAAGAAAAATTATCTTGACCCTTAGCTCCCTGTGAACAGTCATAACTCCACTGCCTTTATTTGCTGCCATCAAGACAGACTGAAGCAAGGACTGACCCTTCCTGTGCATTTCTGTGGCATCAAAATCCTGTGGGAAACCAGTGGCAATTGAGGGCTTTAGCTACAGGACGTAAAGAATAACTGGGTTTTCAAAATAGCATTCACTCCTTGTAACATCATTTCTAGCACTGTGCTGTTCACACAGCCATGAAGAGCAAAGCAACTCCTGCAAACTCTAAGAGCTTTTGTAACTCCATCCTACACATCTAATTGATCAGCTATGCCAGAAAGAACAAAAGTCTTTCCATAGCTATAGTTATTCTATTACAGGTTATGCAGATAAGGTTACAACTAGAGCCAGACACTTTTTTTTTTTTTTTTTTTTTTTTTTTTAAAAAAAATNTTTTTTTTTTTTTCAGATAAACCTTTTCCACTGACAAATACACATGATCACAAACTTTTCATGAATGGGTATTGAGTTAATCTCTTTTCTAGCTAAGAGTCTGAAAACGTTTTCAATCTAAATTTACTTGCAGTTAATTAAAAATGTCTAGAAAACTTCAAACAGTGAAATATGAAAATTTTTTTCAGTGTTTTAATTAATAAAAATTTTGACAAAAAATTACACTTCAGGCCTTCACCTCTGTTATTGCATACACACCCCTGTTATTGAATCATTTCACTGGCCTCCCTTCTGCCTCCTGGAAGCTTCTCCTTTCAGGCAGTGGCTGTAATGCCTTTTAAATATATCATCAAAAGTATTTCCTCCTCTACATTACAGCATTGCTGAAGCCATTGCTTAAGTCAAGCGACCAGGAGTCTGATTTCTCATTATACATTGGGAGTTAATTAATGAAGGGAATAGGAATCTAAAGCAAAGTTTTGCCTTGTTCCAAACTTTCACAGGCATTTGGACACAGCTTCTGTTCTGCATCCCACATGAAAGCAGTGACCACCATGTGGGCCAAATCCCAGTCCCTGATACCAAGGAAGTTCTGGCACTGATTCTGTAACAATGAGCTAGAGCCTTTGGAAAATGAGACCTGCACAGAGCTGTGAAATCAGATGACAGTAGAGATGCTCTTTCTCCTTAATTCCATACTGTCCCTCTTGTGTGCAGTATTCTGTTCAGTAAACTCTTAGTAGCAGCAAAAATAAGTCTACAAAACTACTGAAATCTTCTTGGCACTGGCAATACTTCGCTTTTATACCATCTTGGTTTATGCCTGCTATAAAGTCCCAAGAAGGATAAATCTCAGGAGTGCACAGCAAGCACAGAGTTTGGGATAAATGTTTTGATTGCTGAGTTAAATTCTTGGGTTATCTGATAATTTTCTTTGCAACTACAATTTGTCAGGGTTTTATGGATGATTTTTCATTTGCTTTTTCTAACCACTTTCCTTTACAATCTTTTGCCTCAGTTTTCCCTGCTGAAAAATAGATGTGGCACTACCTTTTAAAGAAGACAAGGTAAAAATTCATTTGGTAATGTTTGCACAGCAATTTGCAATGATTGGTTTGTAGCTGTGCTAAATACAATGTACTATTAATAAAGTAATTAAAGAAAAATAAATAAGGAAGGAATTATGTGGATTCCGATAAAAGGCAAGTGGTAACAAGGGAAGAATTTTACCCATTATTGGAACACATAGCTCCATAGGCAAATTAAAACAAGGTCTCTGTCCTCAGAGTTTTGGGCAATCCAGGCTACATAATTGATTTGAGAAGAGCTACTCCAGGCTACTGTGTAATTACAGAAGTATTCACTCTTCTGGCTCCCACTCTCCTTGTCATGTTCTACCTCATTGCCCTTTATGCTAAAGCCTTTGTTGATGAGGGAACGGAAGGAGTAAGGACAAATAAAGCAATTAGCAGGTAGGGGGAATGCTACCACTGTTTAAGGATAACACACAGCTTGTATTGGGACACTTATTAAGTAGAAGTCTAGAGCCTGCAGGTCAGAAGGAAAATATAGGTAATCCAGAAAAACAAACAAAAATTTTAAAGTACACTTTTTCTTACATATGTAATATTAAAGATATCTTGGCAGGAATAAAACATTTTCAAATAGTCTATATAAAAACCATGATGATTTTACTTAACATATTTTTAGTGAGATTAGCTTCCAGCCTTCTAATTTTATTTTTCTTTAAACCAGGATCTCATCACAAGAGTCCTCTTCTCTCTTGTTTCAAGTGTGCATTGGCAGTAACACCAATTTTTTGAAGGGCTAAAATCTTGTTTAAAATTGCTGCATAGCCAGCCAGGAGAGGGAGCCAAGACCTTGAACAAACCTTTCTTCCTGGCTCTCTGACACCCTGGGAAGGAAGCTGAGCCATTTTGGCCAGGGCTCCTGTGTGCTGTCAGGGCTTTCGTGATCACATGGCCTGAGGAAGGGACAAAAGTGACTGGGAAACAAAATTACACATGGAGTCCCCAGGCACCAAATGTTGGATGACTCACTGTATAAGGAGAGAAGAAAGCAGAAAGATAAATGAGGTCTGGTGGAAACGAGCAGTACTGTAGTTTTTCACTTTTCATGCTTCCACTGCTCATCAGGAGGCCAGGATTGGAGGTTGTTACAGTCCATGCACTCTGGTTCTCTCCATAACTCATTACCAGTTGAATTTGAGTTAGGTAGGAAGAAAATCACAGACTTTCTGCTGAGTGTGGTGGACTGAGATCACGGACGGTTTAAACTCGGGTCACAACTGCAAGGCCAGGCACCGCAATGCCCTGAGGTGCTGCTGCTCCTCCTGCGCTTGGGTGGAGTTTGGGTTCTGATCTCCACAAGTCTAAACTATCCTTCATCTCCATAACACTTTATCCAAGGGGCAATGACAGTGCATGGAAAAAAAAAAAAAAAGAAAACGAAGAACATGAAAAACACAAATGGACCAAAAACCCAACAAAAAAACCCCAACAAAAATAAACAAACATTTTAAATGTCTAAGAGAAGAAACATTATAAATTAAGAGGACAGTTTAATTCAGGGCCATTTGTCATATTTTTCTAGCTGGAAAACTAGAAGAAAGGAGAAGATTCTGAGTCCAATTTGATGTTCTTTTTTCTATTTCCAAGCTTTAAGTATTTCTAAGTATAATTTCATTTTCTTGCAGTAAAACAAAATATATTTGGACTAGTCAATAATAGAGAAAGCAATCAACAGAAATAAAAATTAAGTCTTTTTTTTTGCTAACCAAGAAACTACTGAAAACTGTATTTAAAATTAAACTTAAATAAAAATTACTTCACTTTGACTCCTTTGTCCTGTAACTTCACTCTAAAATCATAAAAAAGTCAAAGTGTACACGTTTTAGTTCTTTATAAAAATCTTCAAGAATTTTTCTTCAAGCATTTTATACAATTCTAATTATTGTGATCATTACAATTATTTATTTGTAGATTCAGAAAACAAATTACTACCTTATTACCAACTTAATTTTTTTACTGTATGGTTTTGATTTCTTTTTCCTCATAGTGCAGGTAGCAACTTCTCAGAAGTGCATCCAAAATAAACTAATGATGAATAGTGACAAACTGAATTGAAAACAAAGAGAACCTTTTGTTATTTGTTAACTATTCTTGTCTTACAGATCAAAGTATTTGGATCATAGTCAAACACATTAAACTCTATTTCCTGAACTACTTTCTGTTTCTAGAAGCCTGGCAATATTTCTTCAGGCTTTTCACTCAAGCTATGAAATGGTGAGTTTATCCAGATCCTCCAACAGGGAGTGAAGGATCAGCTTGGAGATGTTTCTGAACAGCAGCCCCAAGAATAGAAACGAGTGGAGAAAGTTCTCACAACTCTTTTTTTCAGGGAACTCAGGGAAAGCAAGTTAATAATTGTGCCTAAAGTTAGATGCCAGGAGCATTTTTTATTCCTTCTGGTCTCCGTAGAGTAAGATCTTCCTCAGTAGAGTGAGATCTTCTTTAGTCAACATTGATACCAATCTGTAGAAGAGAAAACAGGCACACGGAGCAGCAACTCTGTGTGGAAGTGGTTGGCTGGTGACCTGGATCTGAAATCCCATTCTGGTGCTCTCTCCTTGAACCACGCCGTGCTGCGGGGCAGGGAAATCTGCCTTGCTGCACTTGCTTTGTACATAAACACACAGGTTAATTTCCCAGATTTTAGAACCTGGCCATGTGCTGCAGAACTCTATGGATTGTTGTGTTTCCAGCAGGTGGGAATAAAGGGCAGAAGCTGCTCTGTGAGTGACTGCGGACCGTGTCCTGTCAGCGGCTGTGCGGCAGCAGCAGCATCGTGAATCCCCAGAGCCATCCTGTAAATCTTCGTTAAAGTCAGGGGGAGTTTCAGGGCTGTTATTACATGTCCAATTATACTCTGCAAGTAACAACAGAAGCAAATGAATAAAAAATAGGGTAAGAGACAATAGGTCTCGAGCAAAGGAGACCACTAAAATACATTTGTGTATAGAGCCTGGAATAATATGAATAATGAACAAATTTGTAAAAATCAAAGTCTATTTGCAGATGAATAATAAACAGAGGAAAGGGCAGGGTTGGGTGAATGAATTATGCATTATGAGTCAGTTAATAAGTGCCGATATCTATAAAGATAATGGTTCTAATGTAAACAACAATCCTTTAATATTTATGCAGCCTTAATAGTCTGGGGAGTCTGTAATGATAGTTAAGAATTATACCTCTCCTCAGTGTTTTTCAATGGAAAACAGGTTTATCACAATGTCACAAACCCAAAGCAGTTTCATGATAGGTTTGATACACCTTTAACTCCATTTTGGACCCCGTCTGCCCTAATGCTGGACTCTGGACAGAACCAGCACTTCTAATTGTCAACAATGCCATGGCAATAAAATCAGGGCCTTCTGAACTCGGTATCACAGAGCACTCAAACGATGACAAAACTGGACATTTCTCTTTCCTTTCTGCTTTGAGATAAGGATCTCTGTACTGACTTAGTGCAATCTCAGCAGCAAGAGGTGAAATGAAATGAAAAGTTCCCTCCCCTCTCTGTGCACACGGTTCTGTGTGGGAACAGGAGAGGCCCCCAGAAAGCCCTGTGCAATCACAGCTGGGCTGTTAATTGCCTGGCCCCACTGTGCACAGTCACACCTTGCTGCTCTTCTGCCACAAGAAAGGGCCACCCAGCCCAGCAGTCCCAAGGCACAGGCAGAAAGATTTCCATAATTCCTGTGTGTCATTCTCACCTCACGGAAATGCCGGTGTGCCAGCACGGGCACGACCCTGGGCTCCCACGGCTGACAGCAGTGCTGAAAGCCAGGGAGTGACCAGGAAAGGATTGGGTTTCTCTACCCCCTTCTTGTTAAACTGAGGTTACAGCACAGGAAAAATCATTTATTCACAGGAGGAAAAGCAGCTGAATGCAGCACCACACACCTGGCCCCGGATATAGCAGCAGAGGGCCCAGTTTTCCCAACCATTCTCTCTCTTTCAGAGGGAAAATGCTGATTCTTAAAGAATTTTCACGTAGACCTAGGGGAGACAAGGTTGCTGTGCCCATTTTCCTTCTGTGCAGCCATGGATTTCTGCAAAATCTACTTACTTGGAGGTCTGATCTGGTACTTGGAGGTCTGATCCCTGGTTCTTAGTTCAGATGCAAAACTGGCGCATACTAAGTGTGACACTATATTTAATTGCATAGAGCCTGCAAAATATGTTGAGGGTTTTAAAAAAATAACTTGACCTGCAGGATATTAACATAGTGGCAACTACCCCTGCAGGATATAAAACTGGCACCGACTCTAAGAACTTCCATTAGTGTAGTAGGTTTCTAGGCCCAGTAATGGTCATTTCATCTGAACATGTGGACATAAAACCAAACCATAATAAGACTTAAAAAGCATTCAATGCATATTTGTCCATAAACACATCATATAAATAAAAACCCTTTAAAAAAAAAAAAGTGCCAAATGAATCAATGTGTATTCTATTATGGAATAATAATATCCCTTACCACATGTGTTGCTGAAGCAAATAACTTTAGCTGGTATGATGGTATTTTCCATTTTGTGGTACAGTTTATATTTTCATCTATTTATTAAGGACCTGCCCCTGAGGAAGTTAACATTCCCCAGGCTTAAAAGGAGAAGGAAAAATGTGTAAACGATTTGGCTGAAAATAAGGAAACAAATGTATTTCCTCCTCCCCTTTCTCCTAGCAAGAGTGAGTGTCGAATACAAAAGCAGTTGAAGACAGTAGAAAGATTGGCTCCTTACTTCAGCAGCTTTGGATCTGGCCCTAAGCATGTATGTGTAAGATAAATTTTGGCACTACTGGAAACCCCACCTCATACCTCCCACTGTGAACATGTCATCTTTCTATGTGCTCATGCATGCCAAAGCTTTATCTCTTTTGAAATATTGCCCAGAATCAAGCTATGTTTACTCAAGTAATAGGGAGATTCACTTATAGGCAATAATTTCTTCAATGGAGAGGCTGTCTTTCTGCAGTTGTACTTTGGACTTTGTTCTTAGTTTAGCTTCTGTTTTTCTAACTTGATGTTTTTATCCAGGTTTGACAAGAGGGTTGGATTTTTGTTGCGTTTCTCTTTTGGGTTGGTTTGTTGTTTTTTTTTTAAAGTTACACACCTGGAATTAACTTTTCCTGCCAAGAATTACAGTGCACCTGGAAGTACTAAATCATTTTAATCTGTTTTTTAGTGGTTTTGCACAATGGAATTGCATCTCTTTAAATCTTGCTTGCCTTTTGGAAAACTAAATTGCAGCTCTAGACAGAGAATTTTATGAGTGTATAGATAGTGATATCATGAGATAGTTGTGCCCTACTAGTGACTGCCTCCACTGATCTTAGAGGCAGTTAGCTGAGAACTACAGCTCCGGGTTTCTTTCCTCTGCGGTGGCTCTGCTTACCTACATAACATATGGAAATGTGAGCACACCCTTCCAGCAGGTTGTTTGCTATGTTTACACCAGTTCTAACACTAATCCCCATTAATGTTTGATATTACTCCCAAAGAGTTTAAATAAATGTCAGGCCTCAGATCCATTGCATACGTGTAAGGCATCGTATAAACTTTGGATGGAAAGATACCGAAACGCTGTAGGATGTCCTTTTTTAAACATTACTTTTACTGACTGGATTAACCATATCAATGTATGCAAAGCCCTGCTACTTTCATAATTTCTGGCATCACATTTTAGAGTCCTATTTTCAAGAAAAACATAAGCCAGTTTCACATCACCTTAAAAGTCCACTGTCGCTTTTGCTCTCAGTTACTTCCATTTATCAAATGTGTGTGTGAGTGCAAAATGAAAGAGCAGCCAGATGCACACTAACAAACATAAAACTTTTTTCCTCTCTGTTAAAAGATATCAGACACAGCCATACTAGCTGCACTTTGCTGCAGAACAATAACCACCAGGGTCATGGCAAAGTTTGCCCCAGGCTGTGTAGCCCATCCGGCAGCAGCCTGGGTGCCTCAACTTGTAAGAAAATATTTAACTGCTGTGCAGAGAGATATGCAAGGGAACTGCCTGCAGACCACAGAAATTACAAGTCCCAGACTGATTCCCAGGTCAAGATGCTCCTTTGCCTGATGTGAGTTATATGTTCTTACTGAGATTTTATGTTACAGTAGAGAGAAATCTAGAGAGCTTCATTCTCTTTCTGCCACATGGAAAAGGAAGCTGGTCAGGCCTCCTCAGGGCCAGGCATTCCCTTTCTCTCTCCCCTTCCTTTCCTAATTTGATTATTTGACAGAAGATGTTTCTCGTGATAATTTTTTTTTTTTTAATTACTGTTTATGAGGCTTGGGCTCTGAGGCTGCAGAACTTTACTATCAACCACCACCACCACCACCCCTGTCAGTCATATTTGGAATGCAGCTACTTAGCATTTAGAGGAGTTTTCATTATATGTTTACATAGTGCTCAGTTCAACAAGACCTAGATCTTAGCTGGAGCCTTTCTGAAACCCTTACACTGTCATACAGGCAATAGCAAAAATATTCATCTACAAAACTCACCAGCACAAATGAGCAACATTTGGGAGTGTACTGGGGACAGCAGACAGTTAAGAGTAGAAAGTGGTTATTGAAACAGACTTGTAAGAGCTGATCTGCTCCTTTAGGCTAAAGGCAACTAATTCTCACTTCATCCAACAACAGATAAAGTAAGTAAAAGCTGTGGACACAGCCATATCTCTTAAAACACAGTGCTGTTTAGTAACAAAAATAATTTGACTTCATAAGTTAATAGGTTTTGCAGCAGGAGATAGTTTTATGTTAAATGACTAAGCTGTGTCTCAACCTTTGCTGGGCTCATTATATCCTTTAAGTAGTTCAAGTTTCCAGATAACCAGCAGCAGAACCAGGTAAGCAGGCAAAATTAGTATGGCTGGGAAAATTTGTATCTGTCACACAGGTCTGGTTCCCACACACTCTGGTTACATCATTACTTAGTCTGTTAACTAGGAAACCAATTAGGCCAGAGAGCTACTGTCAGGTGACCAAAACACGAAAATGCACAAGAAACCCTACCCGAAAGATGGGATTTCAGCAGAGGCCCGCAGATAGCTGACTCCTCTTCTGCTGCACTGCAATTTTCGTATTTCGTTTCGCCTTTGCTTTCAGGCTGAGCTCTGAGGTCTCACAGATTGATGGTTGAAGGAGCCTTGTTTCTCCCCTCAACAGGTGTGCTGAGAAAATTGTTTCCTGCATCAAAAATTACACAAAATTATGTAATAATTTCTCTCCTTCACTCTGGCAAATTTCCTTCTCCTTCGCACCTTTTAATTTACAGGGTGAGAACAAGGCAGCAGGTAAAGAACTGAATGCTGCACTGTAGTTAACAGTATGTTCATCTTGAAGAAAAAGGGTTCATAAGACCAGAGTGCTGCTAAAATTCAGGGCAAAACCACCTTCAGCAATGACTGTTTGTTTTCTGCAAATCTGAAGATGTTTGTCCATGTACAGAAGAAGCACAAAAGTTTCTGGGCTCACCCTCAGCAGAGCAGTGCATGGGCAGAGTAGGCCAGCATAGGGAGGAGAGTGAAAGCCAGTTTCCCGTAAAACATACATAAGAGGGGAATATATGTACAAATAAATACACCTAATCACTATGTTACATCACTATCTGGTGAGAATGCAGGTTATGACCATAATACTTTTTATATGTACATATTTTAGACACACACACACATATATATACACAAATGTATATGTATTGCATACTATAAGTGGTGCAGATAGTTTTTGGCTTGCACATCTTTGTGTGACTCTGGCATCATCTGAAGAGCTCACTGACCTGCTAAGTCCTTGCTCTTATCCACTGAAAACCTGCAAACACCTCCAGTACCTTCACTCGGGGCCAAGAGCACTAAAAAGTTCCATGCTCTTTCTCTCTGCTCTCCTTCAGCTGTGCTTTCTGTTAGGACAGGGAGAAAAAGGGAGAGACCTGATTAAACCTCACCTCAAAAGCCTCAAGAAGAGACTCCATGAAGCAGGGGAGGGCAGGCTGAGGGCACGGGGAGTCCTCCCCACTGGAGGATGATCCTCGAGTACCAGTGCTGCTGTTTGATCGAGTAGAGTGCCTTTGGGCTAAAGGGTTTGCCCCGGTGTGGCTCCCTTCCCTTCTGATGGCCTGTCATTGGGAATATTTTGTGGGGAATGGCTATCAGAGGAAGCCAACTAATCAGAAATACTTCCCTTCCCTTCCCGATGATTTTTGTGAGCAGATGATTTGATCAGTGTGTAGGGAAGAGCAAACCAGTCCCTGCCGGATGCCTGCCAGCTCGGGGAACCAGGCTCTTGCATGTTTTCCAGCACAAGCACCTCATTATTAATTCATGCTCCAGGTCCTCTGTACATGCTGTTACTAATATTAGGTTTCAACAGAGTAATGAGCAACAGCAATGGACTGACTATCTTAATATATTTTAAATAATGTTTGAAATATTAAATTTGAGTTTGGATTTTTAATTAGAGCCTGGGCAGGGTATTGACAATCTTCCTACTGTTTTGCAGCCAGCAAGCAAATAAGATAGGGATTGTTCTGATCTGAACACTGAAAGCCAGTCTGATTTAGGGGATGGATCTGAAATACAACACCAAACTTTAAAGCATGAGGGAAATTTGGCTCTGGCTTCAGCAGACAGACTTTGACCCATCTCTATACTTTAAAAGGACTTTTGATATGGGACTTTTGTAAAAGTAAATAGTTGCGAGACCAGCACTTATAGGTATGCTCTGGAAGATCCTGTCACTGAGTTGCCCAGGGACAGTTTGGCTCTCAAGAAACACCTCTATTAATAACTAAAGTGGACATGGTGTAGCTGGACATAGAGAAAAGAGGTTATTGTGGTATAAATATAAATCTATAGTATGAATTGATACCTTTAGGACATATACAGTGGAAAAAAATCCAAAAAAACAACAGGCAAGCTGTAGGGTCTGAAACCCTTCAGGGCTTCAAAGTCCTTCCTAGTGCTGTGCTCCAGGCAGGAGCATAGGTCAGCATCTCTTCCTTGCTTGAACATACCCATATTAAAGGATTCATTTAAAATTGGAGCTGGGTAAAGAGCTAGAGCCATTTCCCTATGAGTGTGCACATTTCTGAATGTGCTCCCTTTGAGAGGGAGTTTGCAGCAAAGATTTTGCTGTTCTGGAACTCTCTCCTTCCACTTGTTCTGTTGGAGTCTGAATACATTGACCTATGGGGCACATTGCAAAGCCTAACTATTTTCCCAGGATTTTTCTGAATGAATGACTTGAGTAGGTAGAGAGAAGAATGTTTCATTTGTACAGTACGTGGAGGCTTTTAATTAATAATGTTCCCATTTGAATGCCTATTGTATTTTTAAACGTGCTTTGTACATAGACCTAGAGCATCGGATAACTGCAGGGTGTTGGTTTTTTTTTTCCAATTAAAACAAAAAGAAATCCCACAACAGTGTGGCATTCCTGCCACATGTCTTTTTGTGATATCTTCATGCAGTGTCTAGCACAGTACTCCCTGATCTGGATGATGACTTCTCAGTGCCAGCACCTAGACAGAGCTGTCCAAGCTATCTCAAGGAGATGAAGTTTCACACCAGTTGAAGAGTTTGACACTGCTGATCATCACTGTAAGGTTGGGGATGTTCTTCAGTTAGTCACTGACATCAGAGAAGTTCCCAGGCTCCTCAGGGTGGCTTTACCTTCTTCCTGGCTGGATTTGGAGCTCTTGAGAGATTGGGTCTTTTCTTGGGCACGTTGGGCATTTCATATTTTTATAACAAGAGAATCAGCCTGGTGAGTCTTCTCACAGCAGACAGGCTTTGTTTGTTGAAAATAAAGATCTTTGAGGGAACTGAAATTTTAATAAGGTGCTACAGTTCAAGAGGTTTCAAATTTTTTTTGGTAAAAAAACCCCTTCTTTTGGTAAAAAGATACTCAGTTTTGATATCAGATTTCCAATTTTTTGTTTGCTTTGGTCCTCCCGAAACACCCTGACATAGCCTGAAGATAAAAATTTTATATTTTCATTTAAAAATGACTCTGAATTTAAAATTTTCCTACAGAGATTTTTTTTTAGCTGTTGGGTTCAGCTAGTGGTCTGCAGGTCAGATCTGACTCAGGGAAATGCTTTTATATGGTCCAGTTCTTTCTTCTTGTGGGAGATGCAGGCACCTTTCCTGCACTACATACTTCTAAAGCATGAGAGTAAATCCTTCTGTGCCTGGTCACCACATTTTTCTGATTTCAGTCTGCTGACTGTCACTTTCTTTTAACTCTACACCTGGAGCAGTGTGTCACATATTTTGAGGAGACAGGTGAGGGCGCTGCCAGCAAACTGGAGTTTTATTGCACAACTTGTGTTTAAGCTGGTCTCTTGATGAAGAAGTTGTTGAGCAAAGACAGGTATCCAACAGGCTTTTTTCACACTGTGTTTGTCCTTGTTTCAGTTGTGTGTTTTGCTGCTTGAGCAAACCACCACCCTTCCTGAAAACCTTAAAAACCCCTCCTGGCACATCTGCTTTTTCATTCCTTTTCACTGAGTAGGCTGCCAAAATTGATTTTGGATTATTTACTGCAACACTTTTTCTCCATTGCCATGGGGGCTTTCCTCCCTGAACTGGCAAGCACAGGGCAAAGGACCCAGTGGACTCAAACCTACCTCCAGAACCTTAATCCAGAGCTCCTTTGAGAAGCACCATGACAAACCACACCATTTTTCTTCCTCTCTGAAAACCCTGTGAGACTCTTACACTTAAATCAGGTGTTGCACAAGCTTCCTTATGTGGCTCATCACAATCCTGATCTGCACTACTCTTATATATCTATCTCCCTTAGGAAAGACAGAATGGTTTGTACTGAACTGTGAGAAGAGCTCAAATTTGTACAAATTCTGCCCTTACATGAGGATGCACAAGGGTCAGTTACAAGGAGGGGAGGGGGTTTAGCTTTAAGCCAGATAAAACACCACTTACCAGAAGAAGAGCTGATGAGAAGCATTATTCCACAGAGTAACTAATCTACTGCAGGTACAGTGGTCAGCATCTTCTTCTTGATTTTACTATACATGATACACCTTCGACAGAATTAAAGGCCCTTAACTTTCCATTGCTTTTGCATTTGATGGAATCCCAAGAAAATTTTGACTGGAAAACACCTCATACTTTTCAACACGAATGATGGCACACATATAGGAGGAACAAACCATTTCAGATCTAAAAGCCCTTCCTATATTAAATGTGTTTATAAAACCAATTCACAACAAACTGTTCTCAGGCAGTAAAGATTTACATCCAAAGGGATGAGATACAATCACACATTTAAAGTATCCAGCATTTCTTAGTATAGATGTTCAGCTGTGCTTACTGATGCTGGCAATGAGATGCCACCAAGCAAAAGAATAGTTTACAGCAACTGCCTTTCCCTTAAGGATTTCTCTTTTAAGACACTTTTCTGAACACATGTTATAGTGTAGAATGTTGTGAGTGAATTGTTCCATCTATTTTGTGTTAGGAATTTGTACACAGAGTCTGAAATATGGGCAATCCCTGCTCTTTGATTATGCTGAGTGTGAAGAGCTCTGGGACACAGTCTTACAACAATGCTAGGAAAGAACAGACTCCAGAGTGATTGACTCCAGAATCTACAGCAGACAACAACTCTTCAAAATAAGCCACACGGGTAGTGATAACCCATTACAGACAGACACCTAACTGCCAACTAGAAAAACACGAGTGATAATGGGAAATGGGAAATGCTTACAGTGGCTCACCATGGGCATTTACATCAGTCAAAAGCAGATTTTTTTTTTTTCCCAGCTAAACTGGACTGTAGTTTTGGTGTTCTCAGGTCCACAGCACCCATGGACATTCTGACAATATCCCTGCTTGCTGTGCCCATTCCCATCTCATCTGGCTGTGAGGTGGGGAGATCTGTATCATACTTCTATGAGCTGTACAAATGCTGCTTCCAGATTCAGCTGCTGCAAAACATTTTACATGAGTCTGAACAAAGAGATTCCAGCTGGTCCAGGCTGAAGCAACATGTTTTCTTCCTTCTCCCTTTCATCTCTAAGCTCATTCATGCTGAGAGTGAATATAATTGCTCTCTATAAATACATTCAGGTTAGGCACTAAAGCGAGAGAAAAGATACTTAAGCAAATGGACAATGATGACATAAGAACCAATGATTACTAATGAGCAATTAATAAATTCAACTCATAAATTAAAGTTTCTGATTATCAAAAGACTGAAGTTCTGTACCACCTTTCCACTAAAACAAGGAATAAAATAAATAGAATTGTTTTGTGACGCTTAGTAAATGTATGGACTAGGAGATCCTTACAGCAGCAGAGGAATAGACTTGGTAATCTACAAGATCCCTTCCACTCCTATGCAAATAGCGAACACAAAATCTAAATCACTGCCTGGAGTTAATGTTAGCCTTCTGTTTTACTTTTATTTCAAGCCCTTTGGAATCTGACTCTTTAAATGTTCCATCAAAGCTCCTCTTGCAAAATCTCTTACAGGTTCTTGTTGATGTCAGGACCAACACCTAATAATTTTTCTTTCTGATTCACCAGATATCTACCCCTTGAGCATGAGCAACCTGATGGCTTATCTTACTCAGCTTTTGTGAAGGACTTTCTTCATCAGGCTTTTTTTCCTCTAGAAGTTCCACAAATTCTGTTGTCATTCTTTTCTCATGTCCCTTACACCTGACCTGAAAATGGTGCCCTTCACAGTAATATCGCAGTAAACATTCTATTCCAAATGATCTCCTTTTCTCTTCAGATTTTTCAATGAACAGCTTGCTACCACCAAGCACAGTAAATACTACACATGGAAAATAAGAGCCCTAAAGTCTACTTGGGAATTTGTTATGGTGTCAACAAGGAGTTTTTCTGAATTAGAACCATCCTTACAGAATCTTCTTCCTACCTGCCACCCATATTTATTATATAATTTCTGACCTAAGCTTCTCTAGCTCCCTATACTTCAGCTCTGTTGAAACTTTAACTTTTCTCTCCTATTACACAAAGCTAAAGGTCCTGAATTCATTATATTATATACTGATTCTGAGATTTCCTTTTTTTTTTTTTATGGTTTTGACCAGTGCAGATTTAACCTACTGACTGCCTGCCATCTGTCTATCCATACAAAATGGACAGATGTACCATCCAGAATGCTGCTGCAATAAATATTTTTTGTAAGCTGATTTCCTTAGGTGTCCCTCAACTATATTTCCTTCTTTTGTCAGCTGATGCAAGATTTTGGCTTCACTCAAAAACTCTCTTTGTTGATCTCCTGCCTCATGTTGGGACCCTAGACAATCCCCCTCACAATCCACCCACCATACAGTGAGCACCAACCCATGCTTCCTTGCTTGATTTTCAGTTCTGTTTATGTTCTTTTCTAGCCTTCATCTCCTTGGAGAAGCTCTGGTGACTTCAAGTAATCTCATTATCCTTCATCGAAATGCTGATGTGAACTCTTCTGGCAAACCACCTGCAAAAAAAAAAAAAAAAAAAA
>VWZN01016356.1:267384-287622 GCA_013396955.1 Regulus satrapa | reverse complement strand
ATGTCATCAATAGGGTTTGACTGTTTCTTTGTGCCTCCTCCTATCTTGTCTCATATACTTTGTAAATGGTCCAGGGCAGTGACTGGCCTCCTCATCTGCATTTATACAGGAGTTAGTTCACTGGTGTTCTGGCTCTTGATAAAGCCCTGTGCTGATGCTCAGCTGTGACAACAGAAAAAAAACCCCACTGCTATGTCAGGAACACAGTTCTGTCTTTTGTTCCAGCTACTGCCATTCCCTGTCCAACAGTGAGTACTGCTCAGGGGTATATGGTCTTTGCTTTTTATACTGGACATCTGGGACTCCCTCTGCTTTGGTGGAATTCCTCATAATGATTTGTTCTCTGGAATAACAGAACTATCAATGCATTTAATGAAGAACTAGGTTATTTTTAGTGAGAAGACCACAGAAGTGAGTTCAGGTCATCCAAAGAGCAAACTCAGTGTGCCTGACTGTGTTGGTATGGAATGGAATATAGAAAGGGAACTAGGGGAGTTGTGGTCTATTGCCAGGTCTTTTGAGGCTACTTTTCTGGTGAGGTCAAAATTTTTCCCTCTTTTGGGAGTCCACTTTCCATTTGTGTTGTGATTGCCTTTGAGATTTCAACTAAAAGCTTCCAAGGGAAGGGACAGTAACATAAGGTTTTGAAGTCCCCCGCACAAACTCTTTTAAGTGCTGCTGTGACCTCCTGCACCCCCATCTCTTTTATAACTCAACATAATTAGACCCTGAAAAGTGGCCAGTCAAAACTCCTTCTTGCTAAGGGGGAAACTGTGCCTTCTTTTGGGAAAGATAGATACAGTGTGGAACTGGAAGTCAGCAGGTCCCACGATGATGGTAGGAAAGGACAGCCAGCAGCCAGCAAGACATTAGAGGGGACAGAAGGAAGAATTTTCTTTAGTCTGGACAGAATTAACTGCAATCCGAAGTCCCCAAGTCAACTGTTAGCAGGCATGGAAGCAAGGACATGCTAGCAAGGATTTTATAGGCAGGAAAATGCTAAAAATGACTGATTCTGATTTTATTTCTTACCCAGCTACTTTGTGTTTCCTCTCATCAAAGGATTACCCTCCTTGTTTGTGCTCTGCACAACCTGGCTTTGTGAGTTTAAAGTCTGACAGACTTCTCTGGGGAGCTCACTCTTGGCAAAGGTCTGGAAGGCAGCTCCATCTCAAAGCCCTGGCCAAACCAGAGTCATATCACACCTCCACAGTACAAAATCCTTGACCTAACATTTTTATTCCTTTCCATATGGCATAGTAAGAGGTGGAAAATATATTAAATATAAAAGAGTATTGATCTTGGTAATACTGTACCCCATATACCAATAGCACTTCAATGCTATAATGACTCCATTCACAAGGAAAAGGTTCAATAAGAAACTGCAGGTGCATGCCAACCAATTCACCAAAAGAGGTTTGCCAGTCTGCCAAGAGGGTGCAGACTCCTTCTGAGCTCTTTTCCTTACCCACAACAGGTAAAAGTTTGCAGGAAATTCAAATACCCGTGAGCTGGCGGAATTGCTGCTTCACATGCCCTAACAAACGTAAACACTTCTGTTTCAGCACATCTGCCATTGCAATGCCTACAGCTTTTCCAGAACCAAAGGATTAACTTTATTGTGCTTTTGCTCAGCAGATCTGGTAACACAATATTGTACTTCTAAGCGGACAGATTACTCACAAGTTTCTGGATGCTACATCTTTAGAAACTCACTCTACTTAAAGATAAGTGTTGAATCTTGCAATCCCAGAAACATCCAACTGATGTAAAAAACAGTTCTACCAACGGCCAGATGGATGCTATTTTTCCTCAGGTTATTTGGATATTCCGAAGTAATGGTTCTATTATTATTTTTTTTCACTTTAATATTAAACAGATGCTGCTTGTTTGTAAAGACTGTTATGAGCCACTTTTTCTTTAGATTTATAAAATAAAACAATAAAAGATGTAAGAAGGTAGAAGGGGTTTTTGCATTATTTTATCATAAAAGGGAAAGACATTACATCAATATAATTACATAAATATTAAAGACCTGTACAGAAAGCCTCATTCAGCATTTCTAGAAACCAGGTGTCACGTCAAAGATTTCAATTCAGTTATTTTATTTTTGGTAAGGGTAGATTCAAATATAGAAAAGTCGCATTTATGTATTTGTGTCTGGCTGAGTACATCAGATACTCTTTATTAAGTACTGAGACACTTACAGAAGCGTCTTCTTGGAAAGTCAGGTGCCAACCTAATTTTTGGCTTGTTTTTCAGGCCACCATCGTGTCCCAATCTAGGGACTAACTATGAGAAGTGCTGAGGTCTCCCAGTCTCCACCACAGCAGCTGAGAACTCTGCTGTGCATTGGCCCTGCTGCCAGTACTGGCAGGGCTAAAGACTAAAAATAAACATGATTTTTATCAAAGGAAGCAAAACGTGATTGACAACCTTCAGAGGACTTTGCCTGCTCATCAGTTAGGAAGTTTCTCCCATAACTCTGCTCTCCCCATGCAGCTGATCTCTTCTGTGGAGTGGTTCACCCTTTGACCTAAAGAAAGCCCAAGCCTCCAAGTGACTGTGGTTCACCAAAATGTGTACTCTAAGTGACTGATTTATTTACACAGACATGAGGTAATCTAATTGCAAAAGCTTGGACATAAACTGTATCCCTAAAGTAGATGTACAGTGAGAATGTCCACTCAGATGAAGGCATTCCATTCCTCACAACCAAGGGAAATTGGCCAAAGTGTTGAGCTATTTAAGTGTTATGTGAATAGGAATCCTTGAAATGTGAAATATTTAATCACAATAAGTATTGTTATTGCTGCTATTTATTTCACATTGTCTCCAGTTACTTTATTTTATTAGAATATGAGGATTTCTTCTCCATCAGATTATAAAGAATCTTGCATTATAAAAGCTTAGGTTCAGATAGTGATAATTTTTTAAACGTTCATTTTGTCTCGGCTGATAATTGCTACGCTGAGTTCTCATTCTAAAGCAATACTATTATTATTGTCGTGAAATTCAAACATTAAGATTTCAAACACTCTTGAGTGAATGACAAAAGTACAGTTTCCAAACTATAAAAATATGTTTTGACCTTAGTTCTTACAAGTACTATGCAGACAACATGGAATGGATCTTTTCAATTTTAATGTGGAAATAATCTTAACTGAGGAATTAGTACTTAGTCTGGCTGTGAGGTAAACTGGACATATTTAATTGAGTTCTGAGAGTTTAAATATCCAACCTGTGAACTGGTAGGCACACAATTGAAATGCCCTTTGGAGTCCATATGGGCAACATACTGAGCAGCCTCCCTTCCCAGGGGCTTTAAGAGGGTTGAGGCTGCTGAGTCCTTCCCAGAAGTTTCTGCTGCAACACAGATTTGTGTCCTGTAGGATCACTGGAATGTGTGTGTGGGTAGAGCTCACTTTTCCATGCCATGACTGCACCTAACAGTCTCTGGCCTGAACTTCTAAGTCTTGATATAAAAGTAGGTTCTGAATTCAGGTGATGCCATATGACTTTTAGAACTGTACCGTAACACAGTCCCTTGTTGCTTTTAAAGAACAGTGTTTCTGTCTCCATGGCTCTGAGACAACTTGAAATTTGTTTGTCTCTGTCCTAACAAAATATTTCCCTGTGCCAAAAACCTAATTTACCAGTTCTGGATGAAGACACTTCATTGACTCAGTAGGGATTAGTTACACATAATTCTAAATTAATTGAAGCTACAATTCAAGCTGAGCAGTCCAGGTCTGAGCATTTCTAGACCAACCCCAATATTAACTCCTCTATTATGGGTTGTAGGCAGTTAATCATCTGCATCTGTGTGACTATATGTAATTTGATTTGACAGGAGTTTGCCCCAGGCACATATACAGAATAAAAACTGGTCAAGATGACTCTGAGCTTCACGATTCCTTGATTCCTGGTTTTGGACAGGGGACCTAAAAGGGCTTTGTGGATGTCACCTGTCACCCTGGAGTCACAACACAGTGTGCTACTGCCTGAAAAATGATCCCCTCTGGTCCTGCCAGGAGACCACTGGCTCTACCTGCTTCACTTTCTGCAAGGATGAACGAGGTAAAGAACATCCAGTTTGGTACAACATGGGAGGTATGTGCTGGGGTACAAGTCCTGCTCTTTCAAAGACACCAACTGAGAGCTTAAATAAGAGGCACAGTCCACCATGGCTCAACTTGCAGTATGAGAACAACAGCCCTTCCTTTGAGGAGCTGGGGAAGGTGATGTGTGGGGAGGTGTTCATGATGTGAGCATCAGCCCCTAAAGTGGTGTGAGTGGTGTGGTGCCTGCAGGACCCAGTTCCCTGTGCATTCTGGGGAGAGGATTTATCCTTGTTTCATCAGAACAGACCTGTCAACATGGGATAAGTGCACTCTCAACATCAAAGGATGTTTAAAGTTAATTGAGATCAAGTCAGGCCATCTGCCAGGCACCATGACAAATCCTCTCCGTCCACAGTGCAAGGAGCCAAGGTCCTGTACATTTCCATGGCAGGAATTCCATTCTCTAAGCTGGCTGACCATTACAGACTTTGATGAAGTAGGCACTATGAATACTGCAGAGAGATGTTCTCAACTGTTCTAAAAGCTGCCAAGCACTTTATCTTACTTGAGTGTTCCATTACCTTGCACTTCTCCTGTGGCTACATTTGGCAGAGTTTTTCTACTGATTCTCCAGACCAGTTGTCCTCTTCTTTGGAAAAATTATTAGTCAGGACTACAGACCCAGTTCTGCATTAATTTTTCAGCTCTGCATATGATGATCATACTAATAAATATATTCTATTCCAATAACATTTATCCAAAATCAAGACGGAAACCTAACATGCTCAGCTGGGAGCATAGCAATTTACCATTAGTTTTATAAAAGTATTCAGTAGAGATCTAAATCTATTTTGCACAATTGGGTTTTTCCTTTTGGGGAAAAAAAATTCCAGATCAATCTCTGTGCCAGAAAATGTGGACAATGAAAGCAGATGTGAGCATTGACTTTTCTGGCCCTAGCTTTGGGAAAGTGCTTCAAGAAACAGAGTTCTGCAATGAAAAAAAAAATTATAATAAACTCCTGTTGAAAAAAAAAAAAAACCAAAAAAACAACCAAAATCCTGTTGATCTGATTCATAGTTCTGATGATTAAAAACCCATTTTCCCTCAAGTATCCTGAATTCCAAACAGTTTCAGGCTAAGGTACTAGGTTTTTCCATAACACCACAGTAAAAGCAGAATCTGTAGTGACAACCAAGACCAAAGATAGCCTCCACCAAGTGCTCACAGAAGCAAAATAAAAATCAAAACTGCTGCAGAGAATAAACAAATACTGCAACAGCCAAAACATTATGCTGGCTTGAAGAGTCTACCTGCTGAAAAGTAGCTGCTTTAGATACTTCTGTGGCCTCTTTACAACAATATCTTAAAACTTCACACCTAAATGATCACATTCTCAGAGAGGCAGTATTTATCTCTAGGGGAGTTGAAGCAAACACAAGGATTAAAGGCTTTTTCACCAAGGTATTTAGGTACTTATATCCTGATTGTTTTCAAAGGGAAGGTAGGAGCCTGAGTATCTTCAGATTTTCCAGGGCTGTGTAACTCTGGAGGCCACAGGGCAAAGATGTGGCAGAACAGGAAAACATTTCAGCAGGAAATTTTATCCTAATTTATTTTTACTTCTACCCTTCCAGCTACTCATTAATACCCAATCTACTAGATCATCTTTCCTGTGTTTCACATCATTCTTATTTCCTAATCCTCCTCTACCTCTCCACTCAGGTACAAATACACAATGGTGCCACAGCAAAAATTCTCTTTTTATCTCTTTGCAAGGTACAGACATCTACCATATCAATACTGCCACACACGTAGCTCTATAAAAGAGTTCACCATAAGTTGCTGAGACTGTTCATCAGTTTTCATTTTGACCAAAGGGCTTGTTGGACACAGCTACTGGTAAGGACACAAGGCATAATGATTTGTATTAGAGAAACCAGTTGCCACCCTATAACATTTTAAAGGCTTAAAATCGAGGAATGAATTTCCGTTAACTTTTGTGTCATTATATCACTTCGGACAAATACCCATACTGTATTTTCCATCATCTCCAACTCACTGTTTAATCTATTTATATTCCACATATATATCTGTATGACATAGAAAATAAAGAGATTCAAACAGACAACATTTAAATGACTGTTATTACAACAGTAAATTAGTATGTCTAATGATAAGTTGAATGAATGTACAGTTTGCATACAGTTTTGAAATTCCATAATCTCACATGCTTAACTTTTAGATGGATAAGGAGGCAGATTGCTTCTATTAACAACCTTTTTTAATATGGTGTTCTAGTAAGCTTACCAGCAGAACAATGAATTTCAAGGCTTACCTTTTCTCCCTTATTTCCACTGGACCTCATAGGAATGGACCAGGGTCTTCCAGGGATCTGTGGACCCCAGGATGAAAACTATTAATTTACGTGCTTAAAATTAAGCAGTGATTGGAGGTTTGTTGAATCAGCAAATACAGGCTCACATTAGTTATTTGATGAAATTAATACTAATTTTTAAATAACTTCTTAGATGAGTGTAAATTGCTTGTAATTGTAAACTTGGCTCTATTTCACTTTGTACTCTTTGCTAGGGTAATGTGTGCTTGGATAATATTAACATTTTACCACACTAATAATGTTTTTTCTTGTTGTAAGTAAATGGCTGGGATGTGCAGAGAACTGTTTGATCAGTATAGCATGATTTAAGTGAATGGTTATGCCTTTATTTGTCTCATAATCCTAAATATCTGTATGAAGAATTACAGGAAGTAGTGTGTTAATAACAGCTTCCACATACACACCTGCATATATATATAAGTTAAAATATTAGTTGCCTTTTATTTCAGTAGATTTAAAGTGTTGCTGTATTTTTCCAATGAAGAAAAATACTGACAACATTTCGCTTATCATATGTGATATCACCATATCACTTCATGAGTGATATCATGCTATGTTGCATGACTTGAAAATCATTGAGCCTTCTGCTTTTCAAACCCTCACATGAGAGAAAGGCCACTTTGGAGAGCTCCCTGAAATTCCGTAAGAAAATCTCTTGGGAGTAGAAAGGCACCTTGAAAACAGACAACACCAATCCCATTTCAAATCCCATGAGGCAGCAGACCAGGCTCGTTCTCTGCACACCTAATGTGTATCTGGACTGTCTGCCAGTGGATTTCATGTGCCCCAGATGTGCCCCCTTCAGAACTGGGGGCACTGGAGGAGGGAGATCCCCATGTCTTAAGAGAACATTGTATAAATCCATCCAAGTGAGCCTCTGTGATCTTTTCTTTTCTTCAACACCTCCCTATCTTTTCCATAGATTCCCCAGAAAAAATTTATCTCTGTATTGACCTAACTGTGCCATCCTTATGACTTGATGAAATGCCAACATTTTGTTTTGCAACAGGCCAGTCAGAATTTGATTTGTCAGGCTTTGCACAGAAAGAGGCACTAAACCCCCATGGAATCTTCCTTCTCCACTCTACATGTCTCTCTTCTACATGTCATGGCCTACAAACTGTAAGGCTATAGTACATTGTATTCACCTGGTTCCGGTTTTTATGGCCTCTTTCTGGCTTTTTGCTGTAACAGATTGCACAGATTGGCACTTCTCAGCAAACCACACAGGAATTACACACTTTTACACAGCCCTACTGCTCCACTGCTCCATATTGTAAACACCTCCCTCCATCATTCAGTCATATTTCACAATGGGTCAGAGAAAGCTATTAACAAATCTAACATCTACTGCATTTCCTTGTCTGGGAAAAAAAGAAAAAAAAAAAAAAGAAAAAAAAAGGTTTAAAAGAATTTTACCTTTCCCATAAAACACAATTAAGTTGACATTTCAAAATGCAAGCTCAGACTTTCACTAATTTCTCGTCTTGTACACAAAGTGTATATAAAATAGTCTTTTAAGATAAAGTTTACTACTGTTCTGCACACATATAATGTTTACTGCTGTTTACTGCATACATGTAATAAGCAAGTGCATTGGGGTAAACCTGCCTCTGAATCACTCAGTGGTTGGTAATACTGCTGATTATATTAATTATTAAAAATTAATTCTATAGTTTGCAAGTGAAATACCTCAGTCTTGTCAGCATAAACCTGATCTCAGCTGTATCTCAGATAAATCTCACCCCCTTTAATAGAGCAGAGTCAAAAAAATATTCTGCTGTAATTACATAAAAATCAGCCTCTCCTAACTTCCAGGAACCTTAAAAAAGAGATCAAGCTCTGCGTCCGATGATAAAGATTTTCTCTTTCATAACAGAAGGATAATAATTTCAAGATCTTTCAAACATCCTTGAATAATTGATCAAACCCATAGGTTATGTACAAGCCTCATTTCCACAACAAATATGACTGTAAAAATTGTTTAAGGTACTAAAGATAGTTTTGTTACAGTTTGGAGTTTATCTACATGAAATCACCTAGAAAGATCAATTTATATCTGTGAAAATAGGTGATGTCCATACTGTTGAATGAGGTAATTCCTGAAATTATCTGGTTTTCCAGAGAAACACTGCATAAACTGGTCAGATTTGTCAAATTTTCAAACACACTTTTCTCAGTTCCATTATTATTTTCAGCTCAGCTCAGCTGAACAGTTTGTCTCCACTTTAATGATGCACTGAATGAAAAATAATACACATCAGCTTTTTCAATCACATCAGGAATATCGCCATTTTCTGAATTTCATTAATTTTAATAGAACTTTAAATTAATTTTAATCTAAATAGAACCTTTAGAGTAATTGTAGTTAAAAAATAGTTTTTCTGTTTAATCAAGGCACTATTTATAAAGATGTGAACCAAGTGAGAACTAAATTATTTTCTCAGGTGTGTGTACAGTATCACTTACTAAATTCTCTGCCTGCAAAGACATTGAGTTGTTCTCATATCTCCAACAAAATAGCTTGGTTTGTCTTAACACAATTTAAAAAAATAATTTTAACAAATATTGTCATATTTTGAGATATAAATTCAAAGTAGCAGAAAATAAATTTGAAGCTTTTCCACTTCATTGATAAGTAAGTGATTGTTTCCTGGTACATCCTATTCCTTCCACAGTCCGTGCCAATCTAGATTTGTTCCCTGCATTAGTTTCCTCTCGGCAGAAGATGCTGCTTTCCAACAAACTAAATGAAAACTCCTTTCTGTGCATTGATGTAGGAAGCAATTGCTAAAAGAATATCTTTCTTGTTTTGTCTCACCCTGCCCTAGGGCTGGGCAGATGACAGTTGTGAACTTTTCTCATTTACTGATTATAAAACCTGGGAAAAAAAAGAGAAAAACCTTCTAGTGAGGTGAAATCACAATCTCTTCTTGAGCTACTGGGTAACCCATCTCACACTGCTAATGCAGTTAGATATATATGTTTTTTTCCTTTAGGATGGAAATTCAAAATAGGACTGCAAGGTGTTTGCATGATTTGAAAAGAGTTTCTAAGTAGTATTTACAGGATATCCTTGCTGTGTAACAAACATTCATCCAGAAGAAAAAAGTGCCATAGGGAATATACAGATATGCAAATTACAGACAGACATAGAAATTAGAAATAATAATTAAATTAGTAAGAAATATCAAAAGTAAAAAAGTATCAAATAAAGTGATCAATATAAACAATGGTAAAAAACAATCAGAAAAGAAAAATGCCTGCCTTTTTAGAAGGAAGAGGCAGAAAATAAGGCTAATTAAAATGTTGGTAAGAGGAGAACAGGGCCAAGAAAACAGAGACATGAAAGAAGAGTAAATACTTCAAGTATATCTCAGTTAGTTACCAAATGAAAGAAGTCAGGAAGCCACAATGATGGTCACAAAGAAGGAAAGGTATCAAGAGGGAATGAGAAAAGATGGACGTCAGCAGATATTGTTTTCTTTGAAGAGGAAGGCAAAATCCTCCTTGGAGATCAAAGGAAATACAAAGGAAGTGAAAGGATTTATTGACCAAGTGCCATCCTTAGCTCACATACTCACTTGTCTAACTAGAAAATGACTTAAATTCTTGGTCTTACATAATATCTCAGGTAAGTACAAGCACAATGTCAGCTCAGAAGGGCCAGCAGACAGCAAGAATATCTAACGATTTCTTGAAACTCCTATAAAACAGCAAAAGAAACTTTCTGAGGATGCTAAAGAAGATAAATTTACACTCATTTTGGAAAACAGTTATATAATGTTACTTGAGAAGAAATTTCGCACTGGAGCAAAGTTGAAAGGGAAAAATATTAACTTTTATATAAGGTTAAGTTTGAGCCCTTCTGTACTACCTTTACTGACATCTGAGATTAAACAAGAAATTTCACTTTTGTAACAGTTCTGCCTGGAATTTTAGTGAAACCATAATCTTTTCTTATTAATTTTCACACAATTTATCACAACATCATAAATGCATGACTTCAAAAAACTATACCCGATAAAAGCTGTTTGCATTTCAAAGGTCTACTGTAGGTTTAGATAGTTCCTTAACTGAGAAATTATTACCATGATAGCCCATATTACAACAATATGAATGTGTTTTTTTCATTAAAACCTTCCTGTGTGGAAATGCAATCTAAAGACCATAAGGGGATGTGTGATGATTGGTGTCCAGATCTATGTACAATGTGCTTTGTGCAGGGCTTATGTCTGTAACTGTGTTATCTGTGCTGCACTTATACCCAACCCCAGTAAGACTGAGGATCTCTGCTCAACATCATAAACTGAAAATGCCAAGGTAGGGTTTCTGCCCCACAGGGCTCAGTCACTGGGTAACTCAACAAAGAAAATATCCAGAAAATAGGAATGAGCTGAAATTTTCAAGATTCAGCTGTGAATCAGATTCTCCAGGAAGACAGGGGGGATGTGGCAACTTGGGTGCCATTTTCAGGAGAGTCTCAGAATCTAGGCTGATAAAATGATAGAAGGAGGATTTCTCAGTGTTTGCCACACCAGTATTCTTTCCTCACAGTGCTTTCTAGTCAAATCTTCCATCTATTTCCCTGTTGTCCTTGCTCAGGTGTCTCCTTTTCTTTCCTTGTCTTCATAGTTACCTTATGTCATCTCTTCTACCCTTCACCACTTGCTCCTGGGGCAGGGAAGCAGGAGAGAGAGGGGTTGGGATTGGGATTGGGACTCTCTTCTTGCTGAAAGCTCATCCCTAGGGAGACAGACTTGCGTGAAGCACCAAGCACCTGTTCACAAAAACATCTCACTGGACAATTGTACATCTAATTTGCCATTTGCACAGGAAATTTATTCCCTCATAACCAGTACAATTATTTTTGTATTTACTGTATTATGGGAATGAAGATCAGCACTGCAGTGATCTGTTTATTTAGTTTCCCTGAAAAAATGGTGTCAGCTTTTGTATACATTCATGGCACTTGTCTTACATTGCCAGCCATCAGTAAAGTTAGTGATTGTCACTAGCAAAAGAATCAAACATTGACTGACAGTAAAAGCCAGTAAAATATTCACTTGTCAGTAAAAATGGCAAGATAATTCAGAACTTTTCATTGCTTTGGCATAAGTTCTTGGACTATTTGAGAACTTTTAATATCAAAGAGCTTTATTTATCATTGTTGAAATTATGTGTTTTATAAAAACTGACACATATGACCATAAACAAAATAGGAATAGTAGGAATCCCAAATTGCCTTGAAAAAAATGTACTCCAAATCTCACCTAAAATCTAGATATGAGTGGGAAGAAAAAATGCAACCGGAGCAAGTTTCCCAGAGAAGTTGTGGATGCTCCATTCATGGAAGGGCTCAAGGCCAGGTTAGATGGGGCTCTGAGCAAGGTGGTCTAGAGGAAGGTGTCCCTACCCATGGCTGGGGGGTGAAAATCAATGAGCTTTAAGATCCTTTCCAATGCAGGCCAATCTATGTTTCTATGTGTTTGAAAATGTGTTTAAATTGAGTAAATAATTTGAGCTGTGTATTTTTCCCCTCCCCACTGAGGATCATTTTCAAAATCAAATTATTTAGGAACCTCTGTCCTAGGTGCTTTGCAAATGTACTGTCTAATGTTAGTATTGGACACCGTGGTGATTGCTTCTAGGTATCAGTACCTGTATTCCCTGTGACCACCACATGGATTAACGAGGCAAAGTTCAGTTTCAACACCACTGCTTGACTCATTACCACGGCCCTCCAAGTAAGTGAGGTGCTTCACAGGGGACCTGCAAAACAGCTGCCCTCTGGGTGTCTTGTTTTGGCGGCCTTTTCCATCTGTTTTACCTGTCTCCCTTTCTGAATAATTTATTTCACCATCTCCCTAAGTAGAGCACCTGGCCTAGGGGTAACTCTTTCACCTAAATTATTCAGAGCTGAAAACTCTTTGGTTTATACTCAGATAATGTAATGACTTAACAGGACAAAACCCTTTACTTCGAAGTGACTGCAAATGTTTCTAGGCTCTGGATTCTGTTAGCAGTTTGAAAGGTTGGCTGTGTAAACTATGTACAAAAGAACCACAGAAATCGTCCTCAGACATCTCCAAAGCCTTTTTCAGCAGCTAAAACTTTCCAAAGCAGTCTTCTTTTCCCTTGATGCCTCTCTGCCACATGTCAGTCCTGCGGGAAGACAGAGGATGCCTCCGTGTGTGTGCACTGCAGCTGGCTTGTCCCTAGTCTTTATGCAGGAAAAGACACTGAAAATTTGCTGCAGGGCTGAACTTTGTGCACGTCTGTTCTCTTCACATGCAGGTTTTTGTTCAGAAACACCAAAACCCACCCCTGTGCAGAGCTCCCATCCATGGCCCATACTTCACTATCTTTATTTCATGAACTCTCCAGTTAAAATAATTCCTCCCTGTCTCCATTCCTAATATCACGGACAGCTGCCACACTCCAGCAGAAAGGGGCTGGACAAGGTTCTTGCGGAAGGTGCCAGAAACCAGCTGCATCCAAGCTACAAGCCTGAAAGTTCACTGATAACTTTGGATGAAACTTTGACTGTCCCCATTTGTATCGACTGTGACTGAGGGAAAGTTTCAGTTTGCTGCTAAACATTTATTCTATTTGTTTCCCCACAATGTTTCCACTGTTTTTAGCCTTTTAATTATGCTCAAAAAGCCTATGATCATCAGTTTTCTGATTACTTTTGAAAATCTTGTATTGATTATTTGGAAGACAATCAATACCAGGAGGTGATCTCCAGTCTTACAAGATACTTACTTCAGTGAGTGTCTTTATTTCTGAAAGAAGTTTTACTTTAAAAAAGCCATGATATCAAGGGCATAATTCAAGATTCCAAATCAATGTATATCTTAAAGCCTTTCACACTTCAGGTTAAGAGGGAATGATAAAAATATCCTTGGTGACAAAATGAATCAACAGAATATTCATAAAAGAAGGAACAGTTGTTGAGGAGACTGTTTCCAAATGGCTTTGCAGTAAAATATTTAAAAGTTAATTAGTGCAATTTCTTTCTGGGTTACACTTGGTTTACCTCTGTGCCCCAAAGACAGGCATGGGAAAAGAAAAATAATTATTAAAATGAAATCAACTTTAAAAATCAGTGCATTGTCACTTCTACAGTCAAGGAATCCCAAATACTTTTCACGTTAATTTACAGGAACCAGACAGATGCTGTTGAGAGAATAAAAAGATCATACAGCAATCTTTTTTGTATCCTACCCAAAGCTAAAATTATTTTCATTTGGATTTTTGTCTGCATAAGTACCAAAGTATTTGACATGTTTTGCAGCAACTGGCATTTTCTGTTTACTGTAGGAATGTGTATAATGCCCATCACTGTAGTTCTTATAGGCACTATATGAACTGTTTCATTTTTCTCTGAGTTTATCAAGTGTCAGGTATTTGCTTTTTGCTCCAGCTTGGGAAATCAGGGTCATGGATTTCAAATGAAGTGCTTTGTACTCTCCAAGGGCAGCGAGAAAACACAATAGTACAGACAAAATCTAATCAAAGTATTTTGGCTTTTTGCCTCCTTTTTATTTTACAATGGGAAAAAAAATTCAAGGTGCGACTTGAATCCCTCCAGGAGTTCCCTTCCTGTGTGCGCTGGCTCTCGCCAGAAACGCGAGACTGACACAATGATAAAATGCCCTGCCAGGTCCTCTTGCCCATTCAAAGACCCTCCCTCAGGTATCAGGTGCCTTCCCTGAGCTTTGAGGTCAACCAGACACCTCCCTGGAGGCTTACCTGGGCTGAGGGATACAGCTACCTGAAAATCCGCTCAGGTAGAGCAGCTGTTATCTGAGCTAGGATCAAAGTCCCCCTCTGCACTCCAGAAAAAACATCTTCCAAGCTGGTCCCCTTTCTCCATGATTCAAATGAATGTTGAATGAGTCTCTGGGGACAACAGTTGTTGTGCTGAGGAGCGAGCTGTCAGAAATACTTTATCGTGGAAGTTCAGTTCCTTTCAGGCCTTTTATTATTAATAGTCATCACTGCAGGGGAGCATTAAACACAGACCCTATTTACTGTACAAATTGATATATTATAAACCACAAAAGCCATCCTGGTGCTTTGCTCCTTCACCTTCCTTTTCAGCATGCGAACATGAGGGAATCTTTAACCTTTGTGTGGCTAGAATACAGACAGTGAATTTTGGTTTAGCATGGCCAAGCGGGATTGCTCAGAGCAGCTGATTTTTTGAGGGTCACTGTCTTGAGGAGTGGGTAGAGAGCAGTGACATCTGTACTATACAAAAGGCAGGACATTTTGCTCCATGCTGACACTGAGTTCATTGATACAAAAAGTCAAAGGCATTTACACCCCTGAAAAGGCTACAGGATGTCCCCTACAGGAGCTTATGTGTTTGTAACAGATTTCAGGCATCTCCCACAGCTTTCTGCTGCCTGCTAGGGCATTGCACCTCAAACAAAAGATGGGCCTGTTATCTGTAGGTGGGTAACAACCTGGTTTCTTCAGCAATAGCATGTGATAGTGGTGAGGGCTCTGTGGCATAAGAAAACATGGCAAGATGAGTCCCATCTGTGGGACTGGGAGGAACCCAGCCTGATTCCAGCCCATTGTAGCTGTGGTACCATAGGCAGAAGAGACTTTGCAAGGTCAGTTTGCAATGGAATATTGGATTTTAGCAGCCAGGGAAAAAACTCTCAGAAACAAACCTTACAAGGAGAAATAGAAATGAAACCCAGCAGCACATTGACAGCCCAGAGGCAGAGCAAGTAAAAATAATAATAAAAAAAAGTTTAAAAAATACAATCAATTGCACTCAGTAGAAGACAGGCCCTTGGCTTTGCTTTGCACTTTCTGCCCTCTGCACTTTGGAATCAATTTTAAAATACCACCCAGGCTTCTCAAAAAAGCCTTAAAATCTTGCTGAGGAGAGAAAGTGCTTTCCCTCTGGGCACTGAGAGCAGCCTCATGCCACAGGGGCAGGCTGGTAGATGTGTCACAGAGCCACCACTCAGCAAGCTGAGGAGTCAGGATCCTGCAAGTGGCCCCTGAGCAAGCTGCAGTGGTGAAGCACTGATTTGGGGAGCCACGGTGTCACCACACAACGAAGCAGCAGGGGTGACACAGCCCATGCCAGTGTGCTGAGCCAGCAAGTCACAAAGCACCTCCTCAGCAAGATGTGGTGCCAGAAAGTCACAAGTGTGAGTGACTCTGCAATTTTTAAAGAGCTAAAAGCAGTTCTAGAGAGCAGTTTAAGTGCAATGCACCCACGCTAAAGAGGCAGCACTGTGTGGCCTCTGTGACATGTCTCAAAGGTCTCACAGCCCAGGGAGAGTCCATGGGAGGCTAGCTCTCAACTCAGAGTCACGTTTGTTACAGATGGATAGCACCAGAAGAGACAGAAGGAGCTGGAGGGATGTGATGCCTGGGTTGCTCTTGCACTCCCTAAAGGGGTGTCCCTGGAATAGGTTTGAGGCACAGCCCCAAGGAGGGTGGATGTGGGATCTGTGGAGCAGCAGCTCTGTGTGGAGAGGGTGTTGTTCTCTGAGGCTGCTGATCTGGTCTCTCATGAATATTGTATTCAGTGAAAAGAGCCAGACAGCAAGGGGGCAGAAACCGCTGCTTTTTAAAGTACAGAACATGTACTCACAAAGAGTGTTCAGGAGTGCTTCTTCCAACCTACAGTATGCTCAAGATTGGTGCTTGGTACATTTCAAGGATGAGGAAAAAACCCACACCACTGAAGTGTAGCTGTGACTTTTTCAGTTGAAGAGTTCCCAATATCCAAAAATGTTGTGTGTGCTTCTGACTCAAGTCCTTAATAACAACTGAAACTTGAGCTTTTTCTTAGATAGAAAGCATACAGAGTCTTTTCTTGTTACAATCAGAAAATCCCAGAAAACAGTCCTGTAATTTTGTAACCAGACTTGGACAAACTTCTGAGAAGGACCACACACCAGATTAGATTATTTAGATTTGTTGTGAGAATAGTTGACATGTGTTCCCTTCCCTTTCACTGTCCAATCTTTGTTGTAAAAGTGGACTCATGTTGTGCCAGTTGAGATTAATATTATAACATGAAAGGGCTAGGTTTGTATCATTTTCCATGCTAGCTACATTCACTGATGTGGGAATAGAGTTATATTCTACCTGAGCCACTTTGTGTGTCATGGCCAGGATTAACAGCACACAAATACTTCACAGTCTTAGGTGGGTAGAGTACCTGCCCATTGGCATCAAATACTGTGAGTGTCAAAGAATCTGAGGCTTTCTTTCAGGCTGTGAAATACCCTTCAGATTACTCTAGAAGATCTTGTCTTTACCCTGACACCTCTTTTGCTCTTTCCTTAACAGGACATGGCTCATGACTTGTTGCTCTGCCAAAAATTCCCTCGAGAATGTTGTGCTCTTTCCATTCAAGCCTCTATTCCACTCAACATATTCTTATCATCATTGTTATGATAACTCTTATATAAGATTATAATCTTTTTATCATTTTACCATCATTATCACCGGATGTAGAATTTGTCAGGAAGTTTCACTACTCTGTTCACTGTGCACACAGCCTTATTAACATAAAATAATGCTCCATCCTAATGCCATAATTTCCAAATATTTCCACTTTTCAGATAGGTGATACTGTTTGTAAAACCATTTATTGCAAAATTCCATAATTTTTGTATGCTCCTTTAAAAATCTAATTATTTGAAAGTACTGTTATAGTACAGTTTATTCATTAAAAGCAAGACCAATGTTTTATATCTTTTAGGTGTAACTTGAACCCAGAAAATGCCAAACTATTTACATTTATACAAGTGCTTGGAAGCGATTTCAAAATTATATAACAGGAAAATAGTTGATATAATGGTTAGATAACATCAAAGAGCAGGTTGGGAACACAAACCATGATCCTTGTGAAAACTGATTCCTGAAGAATTAGCCAAGAGAGTTCCAAGCACATTTCTTCTTATTTGTTGAAATATGATGTTTGTTCTCATTCTTCAGGGAGAACCTGACAAGTCTGTATTTGCACTTGTTGATCTTTCCCAACATAAATCTCTCCATTGTATTCATATCTACAATATGTTTTCTTTCTTTAGTAATAAAATTTCTTCAAACATATGCTCTTTTAGACTGTGTGCAGTATTTATCAAGTTATTGAGGTTACAGTTACAGAACATTTCAGTATAACAAGCAAAGGACAATGGAACCTTGCACAGGTGTAAGATCTCTCTGATCTTCTTTTGCCACTAATTAAAAATCGCCTACAGGTGTAAGAGCCCTCTGATCTTCTTTTGTCATCTATTTAAAAGAATGTGTGAACTTTGCTGCAATATGTCCTAATAAGCATGATGATACATCCTTAACCATAAGACACACTCTGCTCTTAAAACCTCTTTAATGTATTCAGCTAACAGACCTGATCTCCTATTTTGCTGAAATAATGCCTTCATATATAACTGCTCTGACTCTGAAAGAGACACTGTAATTTCCTTGACAAAACATCAGCAAAACTTGGGATACTAATCATATATGTTGCTTTTTATGTTATAACTTACTCGGCAAGTTTTGAGAGGAAAGACTGAATATGAATTCCCCTTTTTCTGGGAAAAAAAGTTATCTGAAAAGCTTGCTGCAAAGTTGATCTGTGTGTTGCCTAACACTTTCATAGCAGGATAATTATATTGGAAAAGTGTGTGTGGGGAAGTCACTTCTTGTCCAGACCTGCTTAAGCCTGAACTGTTTGTCAGGGATGTGTCTTTCCAGACACATCTTTCTCTTATTTTGGAGGATGATGAAAACCCACCATTATCTTTTGGATATGGTTTGTTCCAAAATTCCATTGTAAATGTATAAAAATGCAGTCATGACCTTAACCAAAACGTGTGCTTACCTCTGTGTATGTATATACACAACTGAAATACACTGACCAAGGTGTCCTTACTGACATGTCATAGATGCATGACTGTGTCTAACCCTCCCAACTCCAGGTAAAACTCAAGAGTTTAATGCACTCATTGTCATTTGGCCTGAAATTAACTCGGCTGCATTTAAACAGAGGCAGCTTTATTGAGTTTCTCACAGATTTAGCCTGACCCCACTAGGTATGAGAAGTTGTTTGGGGTTTGCTACATAACCAAACAGGACAAGAAATTAGAAACTTGGATAATTCTTATCCCAGTTACATACCAAAGAATCAAAATTCCCCTCCAGATATGAGCAGGAAGTGCAAAAATATCAGCCAATTTATACTGGGGGTCTAGAAACTCACACACAAATATTGAGCATTCCTCCAGTTGGGTGAAGAGTTATTTTTCCAGGTAAAAATAGGAAAGCACTACAAAAGGTTTTACCCACATTTTCATAGGGCCAACAGCAGCATTCCTAGAAAAGACATAGGTTCTACATTAAGTTCTTATAATCTATAATAATAAAATTGTGGAGGAGATTAAATCACTGTGCACTGCTTCAGAAGGAACCAATAAATACCAGATATAAGACATGGAAGAGCTCTTTGTGTACCCACTAACACAGTAATAGATATTTATCTCAAATTAGCCATTTAATTATTTACTCTTTTTACTCTTGATAGGAAATGTATGCCCATGCACATTTCATAATATGTGCAGAAAGCACAAGTGGTCTAAAAAGTATTTTAAAAAATAATCATCAAATTATGCTTTTGGAAAATTAAGTGTGAAATTAGAATGTGAAACAAATAAATAAGACAATTTAGAAAAGATTAAAAGCAATTGTTCTGTTACCTTGGCAACCCATTCAAGGTGCAGCCAATCAGCAAAGTTGATGTATTGTTTTGACATACATGCACATATTTCTAACATAAATAGCAACAGAGACTTAATAACAATAGGTTTTAAAACTAGGAACTGATGTCATTTTAAATGTGTCAATCAAAGAAACCTATGAAAGTGTTTCTTCTATCAAACTGACAGTAAGTATATGCTGGAATGGCTTTATAAGAGATAGCAGACTTCTGATAGGTCATACAGAAGATGTAAAATCTGTAATTACATTCTAGTTTCTTGGATTGTGTCCTTTAGTATGTCTAAAAAACTTCGAGAAGAAAATAAAACTTGAAGGCTATGATATATCATTCATTTCTGTAAACAAGTAACCAAAAAAAGAGCAGCATATCTGAGAATGGAGACGAAATATCAGACTGAAAAAGTCTGCCTAGCCCTCAAAATAGATTCACTTAAACGTCTTGTCTTATTTTATGATTGACTGGTGCCAGTGAGGTTCTGCAGTGTCAGTTTTCAAGGATACTAAAAATTAACAATAGGAGAAGTGTACAGAGGAAGATTGTTGATGGGATACAGAGCCTTTCACCTCTTGGCCAGTGGCTGGAATCTGGGCTGTGTCAGCAGTAACAGCAAACATTACTTTTTGACAGGTGTCAGAAGTGTGTATGGAAGGAGTGCATCAGCCATCCTCCTCCAGACCCTGATGGATACATGCCCAAAACCAACCCTCAAAACAAGAATTCTTCTTGACAGCCGAGAAATAAACCTGGTGTCTCCTCCCTTTCCCAGGGAGCGTTTTCCCTGCCCCTCAGGCTAAGACCACACTACCATGGCCTGGCCTTTGGATCAACTCTGCACCTAGAGGACTTCAGTTCTAATTGAGCAACGTTTTGAAACCTCGTTTACAACTAAAATACATTTGAATACATTTGTACATTTCTTCATACTAGTCTTCAGGAAAGCTAGGGTTTTACCTTAGATTTTCCAATACCAAAACCCTAACTTTAAGGGAAAAAAAAAAAAAAAAAAA
>VWZN01016356.1:246362-267368 GCA_013396955.1 Regulus satrapa | reverse complement strand
AAAAAAAAAAAAAAAGGAAAGAAAGAAAAGAGGGAAAAAAGGCACACATTCATAAAATCCTCAGATACAGAAACAAGCACCTTATTCTGTCATTGGGTGGGATTAAGTTACCCACTCTGGCACATCATCTTTTTTCTTTTACTCTTTCCAGATTTATATGATTCTCATCATTGCAAATACTCAGAGAGAGGAATTTCCAACTGGAACACATTGAAAATAGAAAGGAAATAACTCACTATAAACAGCACTGAAGAGAAACAAGTGAACATGCAGGGTAGAGCATAATTCTTTGTCAGAATGTGAGCGGTGTACTTTTGTCTAGCAGCCATTATCTTTCCTTAAGAAACACTGACTTTTTCTTGAATTTCAATCTACATTTTGATTGATTTCTTTTTTCAGGATATAAGAAGAGTGATGGAAAGGACTGGGGATAAGGACAAGGAAGAATAGAAGAAGATAAAAAGTTTCCAGCCATGCTGTCAGGTTTGGTGAAAACAGGATGAGGATTAACTCTTTCAGTGCTGTGGAACTCCACAAGTTCGTGGAGGCAAAAGAGGTGGAAAATTTCCTTGTGTCTCAAACTCACAAGGCTTTAAGATGCCACCTTTGTGATGGAATCTCTGTACCCAAAACACTGCTGAAGTGGGGACAGTGACAACCACAGTCAAGGCAAGAAACAAATACTACACAAATAGAGCCCTTAACACAAATGTTTTAGCCATGAATTACCACTTCTCATTGGTGGTACTTGACTTTCTGCAACATATTTTATGGACCCCGAGGTAAGACAATTCCAACCTGACACACTGTGAATATATTACATCAAAAGATATTTTTCCAAAATGTCTATTTTTAGGATTTGATTGTCAGGTCAGCTTGAACCTGAGATTAATACACAGTGCAATATGTGTTTCTCCACAGTCAAGGTGCTCCCGATGCAGATGGATACTTAAGACAAATCCAGGTTCTCGTGATCTAGGATTTGATTCCTCTCCCTGGTCTTTCTACTTGAAATTCAAATAGCAACACTCCTTCGTTCTGATTAAGTATTTTCATAACCCCTTTTGCACAATTGTTTCTCTCACATATTTGTTCTACTTATGGAGCCAGAGGTCTACATAGAGGACTGAGCCCAGGGACCAGTGGAGATAAACTAATGAAATAATTTTGTAACTGGAAACAGAAAAGTAAATTCTTTTAGCTAGAACTGGAGCAGAGAACTGTCCATGAGATCTCACACTGTAAGTGCTGTCTTTCATGCTACAATGTTAGAAACACCAAGGCTCGATTTAAGAAGTTGCCATGGCAGAGAACCCACAATGTCTCCAGGTATCACAGGTTAATTATCCTCCTAAAAATGTAATTGATTCTATTATGAATCTCTTTTGTTTCCATTTTCAAGCCACATATCATTATATCTTTTTCCTCTAAGCCTGAAAAGTTTACGAAGGGTAAAAAATCTTTTACCAAAGTTAACTAAGAGTAAAAATTATTTTACAATTTCTTCACACTCTCTTTCACAATTCCTTTTCTCTTCTTCTTTAATGCCTATAGTCACCTCTTAAGCCAAGCAGAGGGTATAGCAGGTATAGGAGGCCCAGTGAGGAGGAGGAAGAGCTTTATCTGGGGAGAATTGTATAGGAGACAGATAATTGTACCAGAACATTAACATTTTTCATAACCTATAAAATGATGGCTGTCTTTTATAGAACTCTGGTACATGTATTTTCTTGTTTTATCAAACATTTCAAAAATATAAATGAGTGCTGACTTATATTTCCATAAACCTAGTTGGAATTTACATCTTCTACAGTCTCCTCCCATACATTTAAATCTCCATCCCACACTTCAATACTTTCTTTTTCCTGCTTTCTGCCTTTTACCCATTATTTTCATGTTAAGAAGCAATGATGGATCTAGGAGAGCTCTGTGTGACTCAACTGATAAGTCTTTCCCTTTAGGAAATGACTCTTGTAATTGCTCTAAAAGCAAAGCCTCCAGAAGTGATGACTCAGTGCAGGAGGTCGGACCAAGCAGCACTGCTGAGCAGCAGCAAAAGATGGATCTGCAGAGGTCTAACAACAGCTCTGAGTGCCAGCAGAGTCAAATTGGCTGATTAACAGCACAAAGGAGTTGCAACAAACACAGGGGTGCCAAGCCCAGCCTCGCTGTGTCTGTCCTGAGCCACATCTGCAGTAAAGGACATTGATCTGCTGAGCTGAATATTCTGCAGGCATCACTTCTTGCTACTAAACAAAAATCCCTTCCATTCCCCAGCATCAACAGCTTCAGCTTTTCCAGCCTGTGCATATGACTTCATGGGAATCCACTGCTTTGCTGTACTGGTTATTTCCATTACAAAATCCCTCAAGAGATTCCAGTAAGGAATGCAGGGTCCTTGGGCTCATTAAACTACCTGGAAACTCCCAAAGATGAAACAGGTAGCTTTAGTCCTTTAAGGTTCAAGGCAAATTTCAAACTTTTACATCAAGGAGGTCTGGCCTTTGTTGCTATTTAAATATAGCTATATGGAAAATGAAATCCTGCTGGAAAAGTGAGTGTGAAGATGCTCAGGAAGGAGAGAAAGCTTTAATACAGTACTTTAAAAGGGATTTAGTGCATGCTGGCTGCTATTCTGTTAGTAATGGTTTTTTTGTAATCAAATCAGAGCCAGAACAAAATGCCGCTTCTTCTTTTATGAATGAGTTATTAAAGGAAATAGAATAAAGAAATCTGAAGAAAAAATTTTCTCAAACAACAATGAACTAAAGTCCCTAAACTACGTAAATTCCCATGAAATTTGCACAAGGTTGTATCTTGTACACATCCCTAAGCCAAACACAAAGAAAAAGGAAAAACATGTATGTATGCCTCCATGCAGGGGTTCTCCTCAGTCTTTTACAAGATGAAAAAAAAAAATTCACAAACTTTTACTTCTAGATATTTCACTGAATTATTCCAGAAGTACAATGATAACACTGTACCTCAGTCTATCAGTAGCAAGTGTGCTCAGTGTTCCTAAACTAAATTTTCTTTATTTTTGAGACCTAAGTAGTTTGCAAGCACTGGCTAAGCTTTGTGACCCCTTCATGAAGAGCAGAGTACTTTTAAACCTGCTCTCAGCAGACAACGACAGCCAGGCAATGCACATCCAATTGAGACAAGTAAGGAAACAGATTTGGGAGAGCTGCTGGAGATTTTCACTTTCACCTCAAGCAGAGAAGGGAATTGCATTGTCCCAAAATGTCATAGTAGTTATTAATTATTACACTAAGACAAAGCTAGATAAATTTGAATACACATGCCTCTATTAATGGGAAGAATAAATGATCTTGCTCAGAATATATTTCCAAGGCACAACAGTGACTGTAGACCCAGAAACATCCACAGTTATTATCTACACTGAAATTCCTGGCAGTTAGACCCATTCTTTAAACCATCAAATCTTGTAATTTATGATAGTACTGTAAAATAATTAATTTCCTAGGCAGAAACATATATCAATATTATGAACATAAAGTTCTTACTGATGTAATATATTTGCCTTTTCTATGAATCAAGATGAAAGTGCATAATAGTTGTAATTATGTTGTATAAAAATGAAAAGACCTAAAAGAACAATAAGTCTCTTTAATTGTTATCTACCCCTAATTGTGATCGCACCTAAACTAAGGAACAAGGCATTCTACCCACAGTGGTGAGCAAGTGCCTGTTATATTTTTGACTGCATATTCTTTATACTTTTCCTTCTCAAACTAATTTGTGACACTTCTGCAAATCCCTGTCTTTCCATAAAGTTGAGCACTACATGACATGAGACATAGTTCAACAGAAATGTAGGTCAATTTTTAACTGTCTTTCCTTGAAATAGAATGGGCTTGCATTTTACATGCAAAGGGCCACAGAGGGAAAAATAAATTGTGTCTAATAGTCTTTACAAGTGTTCTAGGCTCTTTAGCTTAAAAGCTGCCAATATGGAAATAATAGGACATATTGAACTACGTAAAAAAGAACAGAAATGATGAGATGAGTCTGAGAAGTGTGATGGGTCAGAGAAGCCACTGAAAGATGCTGAAAAAGCCCTTTCAGGTTAGGTGGATGGGGGAAGCACAGAAGGAGAGCACTGGGGAAAATTAAAAAGATTTCCTATAGCTGGGCTAAAAAGGGGATTAGATCAATAAATAAGCTCCTGGCAGTAAGCAATCTCCATAGCCCTCCTGGATGCCTGACCCACTACTTGGTCACTCCTTCCTTTTACAGGCCCTCCTGATGGAGCAATTTGCTCCAGCTGAGCCCTGCACACCTGGGCTCCCTTGTAATCCTCAGTGAGGACAGACACCTGTGGTAGCTCAGCGACAATATATTAACCCGTTCCTTCCCAGAGCCTGGGGGATTTGTACTTCAAAAGTAGAAGTCAAAAAGCTGGGGAAGAGGAATTGGCTTTTGTGCTAATGTTCTAAGGCTGGCCTATGGAAAAAGAATGCTAACAGAGATAAAATTTCATGGTCAGTATTTTGGATACCAAAGAACTTCGGTTACCACAGAATTCTCATCAACTCTGTTACCGAACAAGATGGAAACATCTACAGTGCAAAGCAAAAGGAAGGTCTTCACCAAATGGACAAACATAATTATTCAGAGAAGTTTGAGTGGGGAGATAGACCATTTGACATGGAGCCCAAATGTAATTATCACAGAGGTTGTTACAATCCTCTCTCATTTCCAGGACTGCAGCAAAATTATGTCTGAATTTGCAACATGACAAAGTAGAGTGCATAACTGGCCATTAAATCTTTCTAGATGATCTAAATTCCTTCACCTCATGAAGGCACTCCACCCTCACACCCCTAGTTTCTCACCTTACAATTAAGTTAGGCAAAAGAAAATACCAAAGGCAAAACAACTCTCAGTAACTTCTGCATGCCTTGCAGGAAATACTGCATTAGGAAGCTGACAGCAAAAGCGCTGAGCTGTGCTTCTGCAGGTCTGAAACCCTGGAGTGCATCAGGTACCTGGGGGATTCACTGGCAAAGGGCAGAGGAGACATAAAGAGCTGTTCAGGTTGCACAGCTAGGTGAGGAGCTCCCTGCTCTGGCTGGGGTGCTGAAACCTGGCTGCTCAGGGAGAGATGAAATGTGCGAGCATCCATATGCAGGGATGCGGATGCCTTCCCTGGGAAGGCTTAGGAGAACAAGAAGGGCTGATTTCCCTCTTCCTTGAGGGAAGTTAAAATAGGCCACATTTCAGAGTGGCAAACAAGGTTTTGGCTGCTCAGCCCTGGGTCTCCTCCCTGCCAGGGAAGGTTTCCTGTTTGGTGATTTTTTCTGGTAACAGACAAGACCCCATCACAGGGTCTGGCTTTCAGAAAGCACAGCGGATCCAATGCACTGAAAATCAGGTCAGATAAAGATAACTCAGAGGTAGATTTCCCAAATCACCAGCTCTTCCTGAAAGCTGAAATGCCAATCGCTTGGTTATACCTTCTGTCTCATTGTTCCTGTGGCATCTCTCAACACCTTCATCTGGGACAAAGCCTTGGCTCTAAAACCCACCCAGACTCTGTGAGATGCACATAGGGAGCCTTTGAGGATGAATCAAATGAAAGAAAGAACAATTGTTTCTTCCAAGACTTCAGGGTGTTTGGAATCTGTGCCCCTCTTATTCAGGATATATTTATTCATTCTTTTCAAAATGAAAGTCATATTCTTTTGATTTGTGGGAGGGGTTGCTGCAGCCAGGAACTGAAGCCTCCCTTTTATTGTTGCTCAAGATCTAAAGGAATAATAACAATTAATAACAGCAAAGAACTGAAAGGAAACTGTTTCATCTGAGCATTTAGGTGAGGTTAGGTGGATGAGTCTTTAGCTGCAGGGTCAGGTTTAGGTCGCCTTTAGAGCTGGAATCAGGGCAGGTTTGCAGTGTTGCACCTGGTCTGCAGTGCTGTGGTGGAGGAGCACAGACAGAAAATGGAGCTCTTGCCTTGCTATAAGCCACCTTTTCCGGGAATAAACATTTTTTAATCCTGGGTGTCCTGTTTTGTCAATTAAAAGTTAGACTCTTTTAAGATGAGGCCCACATTGAGAGATGAGAAATTGTAGTACCTGATATTTAAGTGAAGTCTCTATGTGCATGTACTTGTATTGAGGTGAAAACCTTTGCATAGGCCTAGTAGAAAAGAGCAGCCCATTGGTCTAAGTTTCCTGTGTTCTGGTAGCTTTGTCTAGAAGTGACACCTCCAGAACAGAAGCCAGATTTTGCTACCTTTAGGTTCATCCCCAAAGCTAAATCTGATCTTGAGGAACTTCAAATATCAGAAACTTATCTGTTTCCTATGACTCTCATCCCTATCACAGCCTTAGAGTGCTTACAGGTCAACCATAACAAACTTCTAGATCAAAATTTATTATTTTCTGTCTTTTTAAGACAAACTGGAGGATTTGTTGATTTGGATATGAAATGTTCTGCCCTAAAAAAATTAAAATGTTTAATAATGTTTGGGGATTTTTTTGTTTAACTTAATTTCAGGTATCCCAGAAAAAACAACTGGTAACTAACTCATTGATTCAGTATCTAGAAATCTGCCTGTAAGTGCCCAAGTTCATGTAATACTCCATTTTGGTTGCACTTTGCATTTTTTGCTTAATTGTCTTTGAAAAGATTAAAAACTGATAGATTTGATCCTCCTTATATTGTTTCAAAGCATCATTCTATATTGGAGCCCCCTTGTCTGTTCCCAGATAAAAGAAAGCTCTTGGCCTGGAAGATCTTCACTTTAAGCACATAGGAGGAGCAAAAGAGGTGACACTGTCTCCATTTTACAGCAGGGCCACAGAACTTTTAAGTGACTTTCTGAAACTAATATACCCCCATTTTTGTAGGGACCATAATGTATCTCCAAAAAGACAAATAAACCTACAAAAAGAGGTATGCTTTGGAGGACTCAGAGAATGCCAGAATCAATGTTTAAGCTTGGCAGTTAAAGTACATCCTTCAAACTTTTAAACTCATTCTAAATTTTCAGAGCCACACAGCATGCAACTGAGAGAAGGATTTGAACACAAAGATCAAGATGATGTAAGTATTGTTCAAGAAAAATACAGTTGAAAAATATTCTAAAAAAGTATCACAGGGGCACTTTAAAAGTATTTCTTTAAAAATAAAAATCATAAAGCCACCTCTGTTAACTCCTGCTACTAATGTGCTTTTATTCAGGTGTTTGGAAACAATATTACGTTGCAGTAGACAGCCACTGTCAGGGCAGCTTTCTCATTTGTGGTCATTTGTTATGTACCATGAGTTTGAGAACTAATAATGTGCATTCTTCAAGACAGCAGAGAAAACAGGCCCCTGACTGCACAACGAGGGAGAATAATTCAGAATCGTTGGTAACTTTTAATGCTTTTGAAAATTTTAGTGAGGTAACTTTTAATTAAAGCTTGAAATAAGCGTTTAACTTGTCTTGCCATATGAAGTTGCTTCACAGACATTTATCAACACACATATATTTAGCAGCTGCCATTCAGTGTAACATCCATGTCTATCATTGTCTACTTGAAGCTCTTTTCATGCACTTCAAGTGTATTATGAAAGAGCAATTTCCTTATTAATGAGCAAACTCTGATTAAGTTACTTAAGCAATTGTCCCTCCAAGTACTGAAGACGGAAGACAGATTGTGCAAGGATCCTGGCTCAAAAGCACAATTGAGAAGGACAAGTGAAATTTCTAGGGAAAGGGAAAGCTGGTACTCAGTGCCTCTTGCAGTAGGAAAGATCCCATCCATCCTTTCTGCCATCCTGCAATGGATGCATTCAGCTTCTGCCCAGTGGTATCTCCAGAAATACACATGTGGATAAGGATAAATCCTCTGAAAAGCATTTAACAAATAGCCTTATTCTGAAAATGCATCAAAAATTACTATGCTATATAAGCTTTCTAATTTGTTTTCATACTAAATGCAGTTTCTAAGAGTAGAAAAAGTACTGAACACCATGGTCTCCAGCTCAATTTAAGTTTCTTACAATTACATTTTGCATTTCTGTTTCTGTTACAATTGCTTTTCTGTTTCCACTTGTGGAGGAAATCCAATGGTTATCATTAGCATTATTCCATATATGCCACAGATGTTTTTAAAGGTCAATTTTTTAACAGGAATACTTCCACTGAGGATTAATGATGACACTATTTTGACCCCTCTGACCTTGATGGGCAGGAATGTACTTTTCAAGCATCCTGAGCCCCTCTTCACAATTTGTCTAATCCTACATCTCCCCTGCCCTCGCAGGCTATTTGCTGTTAGTGGCCACAATAGACAAGCAATAGTACCATTATAGGCTTCTCTAACAAAAGATTTTCATGATCATTTTCTAGTGGCTTGAAGATTGACAAGATCCCCTCCTGTTACCCAGATGCATTTCCCCCTCCTTCCTGGTGATTTCTTTTCTTGTTTCCAAGGAGGAAAGTGCCTCCCTGAGTAGCGACCTCTCTCTCTGCAGAAAGACCTGCTAGAAACAACAAACATTGCATGTTAAACCTCCTCCGAGAGGGCATTATGTACAAATGGAGTGCCAGGTCTTCTTTGATAAGGTGTACACTCGTGGCACAACTTAAGAATCAATTCAATTATAAAGACACAAAAATGCCTTTTGAAGAATGTTCCTGAGTGAGTCAGAGGCGAGAGAGCACCGCATATATATGAGTCTGACTTTGCCAAAGTTATTTCAGGGGAAGAAGTTGCAGAGAATCGCTCCAGCAGCCTGATTAACTAACCGGGCACTCATCTGCTGGTGAAATCCTGAGTGTGGAAAACAAAGCTATCCCCCTGCCTTTATCACATCACTTGTCCTTCAATGCACTCAGAATTTCACTTTTCCGCAGGTTTTTCTTACTTTCTGTACCAAACCTGAGCTATCTGAACGGCGTGTTTGTTTTGAGAGATGCAGAACATTTGTACCTCTCACTTGTACGTGAGAGCGTGTCTGATGATAAGAGCCCTCCATCACTCGGGCTGGATGCTCAGAGAGCGAGGCGCCCTTCTTCTGCCCCAGCCAGCAGTCACTTTGGAAAACTTCAGCTGTGCCATCTTTGTGCCTGATTTGTAACATGAGTGGGTCATAGTACCGGCCCACGCTGGAATATTTTCTGAGGGTTACAAGTATTTTGAGATCCTTCGTAAATAGTGGTGCAGATTAAAATAGTAACACAAATGTTAAAGCTTAATTTTTGCCTATGATTCATATGTAGAAAATGAANCATATGTAGAAAAAGAAAAAAAAAAAAAAAAAAAAAAAAAAAAAAAGAAGACCAGTGCTGGCCTTTTCATATGTGGCACTGGACAAGACAATGTGCTTTTCAAGTCTGCAATATATATTTTAACATTCTCTGGACACTTTACAGGAACATCTAATTGACATGGTAGTGTTTGCTTTTCACTTACTAAAAATAGACACTCTTCTGTATTGTCATTAGTAGAAGAGGAAGAACAAGAAAGCCACAAATAACATTATTTCAAATCCTTGGATCTCAGTCCCTTCTCTTGCTTCAGGGCTGCTGATGCACAGGGTGGGGCTGCTGGGCACCCGCAGGGTGAGGATGGCTTCATTCATCCTCTGTTGGAGCTGAAGGGGAAATCAGCAAAGGATTCCCATGGAGACAGCATAAGCAAAGAAGATTTTGTTTAAATTTGAATTAGGCTTAAAATTAGATTTTATGACACACCCTGGGAGGTCTGCACTCAAATTTGGGGTTCATGGTTTAGTTTGATGTGTAAAGTTGTTTCTCTGAAAATGCTTGAGAACTGCTGCTGTCTCAGGATTTCCATTACACTGGTTCAATATTCTGTTGAACATAATTCAATAAAGAGTTGGGTTCACACCATGAATCCATAACAAAAGTTACCTCTAATGAGGAGGATCCAGCTTCTGCTGAAACTGAAAAACATCAAGATTTTTGTGGAGTTTGGGTCACCATGTTACTTCTTTACTTTCCTTCATTTGAGCAATTGAACTTATTGAATGTGTCAAGAGACCCATTCTCAGTGAAAAGCTCAGCAATACTCTAAGATCTAGTAATTACATAAATAGAACCTACAGAGTACTGAAGAAGAGGACAAATAGAACTTTCCCTAAAACTACATGTTTTTCCTTCTTTCTCTTTATATATATGATATAAAATTTAAACATCAGCATACAATTATTATATTTATTACCTACATCTTTGTATTATTATATCAGATATTACATATAGTATTACACTAGCATATATTGATAGCAATATTATATAATATAGAATATATCTTCTGAATACACTCAGTGTATTTACATTCCTAAAACAAGTTAGGTTTTGATAAAATGTTCCTGAACTGCTGATGTTAGCTGTATTGTTATTTGTTTTTGTGGACTCAAGGGTAAGTTTTTTATTGGAAAATCCTATTCCCAAATTAAGCTGATGGTCCTTCAATTAAAAAAGGTAGATTGTTAACCTCTAATGTTACGTGGGAAGAAAAATGTCACAGCATATCAGTGCCAGTCTTAAAGGAATCAAAACAATACCAGATTTATTTGCTATCTCTTCTCTTGCAAAGATTGTTTTTACAAGAAGAGTTAAACTAAGGGTAAGGCAAAAAAAATTGTCACTGTTTTTTTTTTCCTTACTCAGTTGATCTCCTCTATTTAAATGCAATTAGTGTTATCCTAATGTAGTCTTTTTATCCATATCCATGGCTTCTCATCTTACTGTTTGCTAATATGATCCTTTCAACCAAAAGGACATCAATACACTCCGCAAACTTATTAACCAGCTATTCTGTCTTACAGGGAGGCAACCGAGCTGCAAAGAAAGGCATGAGTCACTGGAAGCTGTGAGACACCAAGACTTTGATGCTGTAGGCAAAACAAGCTGCTTCATGACACAGTTTCTAAAATGTTTGCACAGGAGCAAAATTCTGCCAAAAAGCATTCAGGAGAGTTTACACAGTGCAGCACCCAACTACAGAGCATCCCACAGTACGTGATATTTACAGACACTTAACAGCTATGAGTTTCCTTCAACAGCTGCGGTGCCTCCGCGGTAGAGTTTGATCTTGATCTTGGATCTTTTTCTAACATATAGTCTGCAATTGCCAAGGGAAACCTCAGTTTCTGTTCCTTTTTCAGTGCTATGTTCAGAAGAAACCCCTCTTCAGGTACCAGAAAGAATAAATAGGTCTCTTCAGTAGAACCATGTATTGCCCCTACTCTCTTGATCACTTCCTTGGTGCCAATTTTCAAAAAGTCTCAAAAGCAGAGGAAGGAATTGTGCTGGCTCCTGCAACATTAGCCCATCGGGAGCATTGTTCCCAGATGGGAAAGCAGACCTCTAGGTATGGGAAAGCCTTTCACCAGCTTGGCTGCCCCTGGGCTGAGGCACTTCAGAAGTCTAACTACATGCAGCTACACTGCACCAGTGTGGAAAGTTAAGGAGAATACGAGCAAAGTGCCACTGAAATCTTGGAAGGAGGCAGAAAATAATAAACACTCCAACTGAAATTTGGCGTGGACACATGTTATTTGGTCTAAGTGCATGTTTACATTTCTTTGAAATGTTCCTAAACACTCCCTCTGTCTGAAAATTTCAAAACCATGATGAAAAAATCTGTTTCAGATCATGTGTATTGGTTTTAAAACCAGGCATAACATTGCAGCCGGCTCTTTTATCCAGAAAAGGTGCAACTGTCATATCAATTTAGAACTTCAGTCATGTTATTTTAAACCTGCATTAGTAAAACTTATAACAAAACATGTCTCTGTTGTCGACATCTTGCATCTGGAGCAAAGTTATGCTTAAGTCTGATCTCTAAAACCAGTATGGAAATTATATCTGGTATGTTCTGCACTTTGTAACATGGTCCATGTGGACATTTTCACTCTAGTGATAACACAGCTCTGTAGCCCACCTGGTAAAAACATTAGACATTAAAAATGACAGTCAAAAGAAACTGGTGCGAATATACCAGAATTACATAGGAAAAGGTTGCAATGTAAGGCTAAATCCAAACATCTACATTTATAGGCACTATCTGGCACCCTACTTTTAGACAAAGGTATCTCAGAGTGCCATTTTAAAGGCTTAGTATGGGTTTTCAAGCTGGGAAACAGCATAAAATCACTGTACTAAGGAGCTGAAAAGGAAGGACCATGTTACTAAGGAGCTGAAATTTTGCTGACATTATGGAAGCTCTTACTAGTTGGTCTCCTACCACTTCATAATAGTCTACAGATGCTGTAGAAAAACACTATTAAAAGGCAATTCTTATATATAGAACATCTCAAATCACAGCCAAGCACAACTTCACACAAGTAATTCAGGAACTTATGTTACACATGGCAGAAGTCTTTATAATCTAAGGTTAGAATATGTACAGGTGTCCAGGTGACACTCTGCTGTCACCTCTTCGCACAAAGTAAAGGGAGTAAAGCATCTTGCAGTGGATGCCCACAGTGCCTGGTGTAGGTGTCACACCAGAGATGAGACTCTCTGCTCAGGGTGGCCCTGAACCTTATGATTGTTATTGTTCCCCATTTTATCCCAGGAGATGAGGGCACAATGGTTCAGCCTTGAAAGCTTTGCTTGAAAAACAGGGAGCCCAACTGATCTCATGATGTGATGCTGGAAACAGCATCTTTTTACAGAAGAGTACATCTCTGCCTAATTTTACTCTTTCTGCCAAGCAAAGTGAAAGCTCTTGAGACTGAATTCCTTGCTAAAACCAAAGTGTACAACAATAATTTGCCCCCACAAAAATTATGTGAGAAAATGTTAAAATCTCAGTATACTGTCTTCCATGACAGATTCCCATTGGCAGTTACTTCCCATTGAAAGGATTGATCATACTGCTAAATGTTTGTGATAGCAGCTATAAATCTATACATCCATTATACGACATACACACAGAAAGTACTGATCAAAGTACTTAAAAATAGTAAAAACACCTGACAGCTGTTGTAACCAGTAAAGAGATAAATATACCTTACCATTTTTTAACAAACAAATTTAATATTTCCAGCTACAACATATCAGAAGGATTTTTTTTTGTGTGTGTGTGTAGACCTTGTTTTTACAATTTTAAAACTTTAAATAGCTGACACTGTGCCAACTTTTGGGGGTAAAGAAATCACCTGTCTTATTTCCAAGCTGACACAACATGTTTTAAGTAGATGAAGGCTCGGTTTCATTACATTATCAGTGTCTCTAGGTGCTCTTTGATGCATCCCTCCCGTGCTTAGTAATTTAGTAACAGGTTGGAAATGAGCAGCGGGGTAAAATGAGACTCTGTTGCCAGAGCAACTACTGTACACCTTTAATTTTTGAATCAACAGACAGCAGAAGTTGATACTTTACTGTAGACTATGAAGAAATACCTTCCAAAATGTTCTATGAAAGCAAACTTTTTTGTTCGAGGAGTGGCACTTCCAAGAAAACAATTTCCTAAAGATAGCCCAGATCTGCTATTATTGAGCTAAAATGCTAATAATAAATATTTAGCTTTATTTTGACAAAATAAAAATTTTGCCCTTACTCAAGTGCAAAACTCTAGAAAAGAATTCCCTCAGCTACTTTATTGCCCAAAAAAGAGAAACATTTTCTAATGGCCTGAACACTGAAATTTTGCTCTGCCTGACAGAGAAAAATTAAGCATAACAACAAAATAACTTCGTTTCATCATTCAAGTGAGTATGCAATATAGGAAAAAAAAAAAAAAAAACCAAAACAAAACCAGAAAACCAAACAAAACAAAACCAAAAAACAACAACAACAACACAAAAAACAGAACAAAATGAGTGAGATGAGTAAGATTTCTGCCTTCTCAGTATTACAAGTACCAGGACAAGCTAAGGCCAGACTGCCTCAAGACACTCACCTGACTTACTCTTTCCTGGATGACTGGAGACTTTGTGCCTGACATTTCCTTTGAGCAGTTTTGCTACTGGGAAAGCATTTTTTAATTGACCCAGGGGGAAAACAAAATGCTTTCCTCTGAATTTCCTGGTGGATGCTAATAAAGTGAGCACAGTTATGGAACAAGCTGAGGTTGGATGGAATTGTGGCGTTGCTGTTTTGTGATTTCTGCCTGGACCTCCTTTTCCTTGACTGCCATATCAGGATGTAAATCCTCCTACTCATGAAAGATTTGGAAGTTTCAGCTGGAAACGTGAAGCCACTGTAGTGGAAATGCAAAGCCATCAGAGCAGGGACATTGTGCTAAGACAGCCTCTAGCAAAGAGCTTCTCTCTCAGCACTGTGATGGAGCAAACTTCAGTAATTGCATCCCATTGGATTTGCTCCACAGTACATTGGGATAAAGACTTTGATAACACAGGAAGCAGCATTTTAATAATCTTTTGCCTGATTTTAAGTGCTCTTATGCACTGACTTCTACCAAAATCCTTTCATTGTACAGAAAGGATATTTTAAGGGGTCAGAACTCTTGCAATATATTTAAACTCCATTTCTGCATATTTCATGTTCACTTAGAAGTGCATTACCATCAGTTCTGCTTCACAACCCAGTTGTGAATGATTGTACTCAGAAGTGAAATAGAGGTTTCCTGACAATCTACTGAATTACAGATTATTTTAAATGTGGACAAATTCTTTTTCTCTCATCTCCCTATCAGGTATAACAATTCCCGGGACCTATAGCGACTTCCATCAAAGACTGCCAGAGTTTTGTCATTGCCTACACAGCAATTGAAAGCTGTTTACTGAGGGTGTAAAATGCTGCCATCCTAAGCCAGAGGCTATTTGCTGCCACTGGGACTGCCTGTGCATGGAGTCATCTTTCCCCTTATCAGCCCTTTGGTCTAAGCTACTCTGCTCCCTTTATAATCTGTGGCTGTACAGAGAAAACCTCAGAAAGGGCAGCTCATCACAGCTATTTAGACATGTATCTTAGGATGGGATGCAGTTCCCCGGAGAGGTATCTGTTTCTCTTCATCAATAAAAAAACAACCTCATTGCCTAGTTCAGACTCCACAGCCAGCCTTCAAATGATGGGGGTCAATGGCAAGAATCCCACTCAAAAGCTGATGGGAAAGGAGTCCAGGGCCTGCAGGGTCAATGGGAGCAGAACCCAGCCCCCAGCAGAGCACCCAGAACATGGCAAGCAGCAAGCAAATGAATGACCTTTCTTGGTGGAGAACTACGTTGCTTTGTACAGCCCTTTTCCAAAGGGTAAATCAGTTTTCCTCCCCCAAGGAAAACAATATGTCAATAGGTAGTTGACTAAGGGGAACTGAAGAGAGTGGGCTGCTTAATCTCTGGTGTTTCACCCAGGAAATGCTTAGAAAAGACTCCCTGCAAACTTGCATCTCTCTGTTCGTACGTGTGATGCTCACAGCATAAATGGCAGCACACAGGGACACTTGATGACAGCCTGAAGGAACACGCACCAGGCAGTGGGGACCTGCATGATAGGTATTCTCGTCAGCGCCACAGGTGGTGAAAGCAGACAAGACTTTTAAAATCTGACAGCAGACGCGATTTTTTAAAATATCAGGACAGAAAACATGGAAATATGACTCCATTCCCCTGCATTTTCCCAGTTTAAACCTGCACTGTACTGAACCAAATGCAGCTATTATGGCATAAGACTGGAGTTACTAAAGAACAATCCAGCTCCTGAGATTTAAGCCATTTATGAAGAATTTTCAGTAATTGCCAGTATCAATCTGAATGCTCTAAAAACCTGTACAAATCACAGAAAGGAAAACAAACATACATCATACACATGATCCTTTTTGAAAACTGTGTGTGTGAACATGTCTGAGAATCTGCTTGCATATCTTTAATACATGGGCTTAATATGTTAAGAATACAACTTCTTCAAATTCCTTAAATTCAAGGTTTTGCTTTCATGAATGGGATTCATTAATAGCAATGTAGGAAGGTAAATGCTGTTTTAAGCATTAAACTGTTCTCCAAAGAGAATTTAAACAAAGAGATTTACAGAGCATGTTTCCTAATGTATCAATGGAGGGAAAAAAAAGAATCAGTATTTTCAAGTACTTCTACTAACGTGTTTTTCTGAACAGAGCAGCCACACTCGCTGCCTCACTATTCCTGAGAAGCAGATGCAACTGCACTGCATGCAAACAGAGAAGCTGGACAAAAGGGAATCAACCATGGAAAATATTCAGTGAAACTTGTGGCTACAGCACAGATAAGCAAATCCTAAAACTGTTGAAGTATTTAAGATCAATGATAGTATTTAAAATCTATCAAAGGCAGGTATAACCACTGGGCAGTGAGTTAGCAGTACTCAAAACTTTTATTTATCAAGTTTGTCAAGAAATGCTAAACCATTTACAAAACCAGCTGCATTCAGAATTTATGTAGATAATTATGCCTTCTTATATCTTTTGTCTTATATATGTAATCTAGTTGCTTATTTCTATTTCAATGCTACTTTTTTTAGGATTCCAGCTACTAACAGCATCTCAATGACTGGATCTCAGTACCCTCTGACCTCCATCTGTGTGCTGAAGGGCTTAGTGTGGAACTGTGTAAATACCCACTGACCCACTCCCTATCTGTTTGTCTTTATGGGAAAGCAGATGCACAAGAGGATGCCTCACAGTCTTCCAGAAGTGCAAATGTGCATCCTACCTAACCAGGCTTTGCCAAGGACATCACATGGCCTCACCAGTTTCTTGGAGGGCTTTGAAATATCAGTTGAATTATCTCAGCTGTTGCAAAGGCATCATTGACACTGACATTGCTGTGTCCTTGTGCAGAAGAGTTTTCTAGGCAGTGCTCAGTGCATTTAGGCATTGAGGGAGGTACTTATAACACCTCAGGCAGGTGAAAAAGCATCACACTCAGAGGCACAGTCATCGTAGAACTCCTTCATTTCTATTTCTCAGACTCAGCGATACCTTCATAAAAACTGTATTTAATTTACAATTAAAAGATCTGTTTCTTGCTCCCAGTTCAGGACAAAAAAAAACCTATTTTATTTTCTTTTGAGACTTTTTAGACCACAGATCCACCAAGACCTACAGAAAAGGAGATCCAGTCTGTCCCCTCTGGCACAGAGAGGATGGTTTGTCCATCTACATTCAGCCAGACCTGGGTAGTCTCTCTGAAAGGTATGGGTGGCACAGATGCCACTGTGAGTCTAATTTGATCTGTAAAACCTTAAATTCTGGTGATAATGTGCGACACGGAAAGAAGCCAGCTGGAGCTAAAAGCAGTGGCAATTATAAATAAACATCTTTGCACTGGCAAAATAAACACATTTGATGTGAGAAATCAGTGAGAGACAAACATTGAAGCCCCTGATGTTACCCTGACACTCCTCTTTTCAGGGGAGAATTATACTTTTTTTTCAAAAAACTGCTTACAGATTTTCTGCATGGCAATAGTGCAAGAAAGTTCAAAACCAAAGGGTTTGATGTAACCCATCAACAGGCACAGCTGGAAGACAGAGATCAGGATGAACTAAACAGCAGAGCCTGTATGACAGAGGGAAGAAAAGTGGTGAAAGATTTCAGTTTTCCTCAGAATTTAGTTTGGCAAAAATTCTCTTTCAATTCTGTTCAATCATATGCTTGAGTAAGTTATTCACCCAGGCCAGTAACATCTGTTCAGGAAAGGGGCCAACTTTAAAATGTGTTTTTTCATTCCAGAAAACAAAGCCTAATCTAAGCTATAAATATACATGTTTTTACCATGCTGGATAAAGTATCTCACGAAGAAAAAAGAAAAAAAACAAACCACTTTAGTTTAGGACTTTTTTGTTTCTAAAGACATTACTCATCTGCTCCTGGATCCTTTACATATTCAGGAGGCTCACTGCTTTCAGCAGGATCCTTGGGACTGCAAGTTTTCCTTGGGACTCTGAGTGTTCTCAGAGATGTTCTTGCCCTTACGAGATCAAAACCTCCCAGGTCCAATCTCCACTGGCACTTTTTTCACATTGTGCCAAGTAAGAGATGTTTAGTCTTTCTGACATATCACCACAGACAAAAAAAAAACCAAAAAACCACCCCAAAAGCCCCATTGTCATGTGAAACTAGTGGAAAAACTTCAAAATAATTTTAAAAATAAGATGATTTCCACTTTTTGGATTTTTTTTTTTTTAGATGCTTGATGAGGTCAGTATATTTTAATAAGACACTTTCAAGCAGACACACACACACACAGCAAATATTACAGTGCCTCTAAGAAAAACATTTTAAACTGATAGATGAGTGTCAGCTTTGAAGAACCTGATCATGCAGTGGCTTGATAGCACAGAAAGAAAGTAATCTGTAAGTGCAAGTCTGTTTCTTTTGGCAGCAGAAGGACTTGCTAACGGATTCATCATTTTCTGTTCAGCGTGAGCATCAAACAAAAAAAACATTTAGGGCTCTATTCATCTGAGCTTCCGGGTCTACGCTTGCCAGCCATGGAAGCTCTGTGGCTTTGTGCTCCAGAGTTCAGTTCTCACTCACGTTTCCCGAGGTTGGAAATGAAGGCTCCACAAGACATAGAAATCGTAGTGTCAATCCTTGTCCTCCCTTCCGTGCCTCTGCCTGGTGCAGCCCTTTGTGGTCCTACTGGCCCCATCACTGACAATCTTTTCCTGGTTTACCCTTAGATAGCAGCTGCCTGATGGCAACTTCAGATCCTGAAGTTGGCCAGCCATGTAGAGCCACAGAAATGCACCCACCAGTTCAGAAGAAAACCGCTAGAAAATTAATTGCAATGAGAAAGAGAGAACTGGAAGTGCACTGAAGGAAGAGATTTCCAGCAAACAGGAGACAGGGCACCAGAGAAAAAGGAAGAGGAAAAGAGCTGTATTGAAAAGATACTTGGTTTCCTAAGAAAAGGCTTATTAGTGCAGAGGCTGTTCAGTATGTTTGCACATTACTGTGCACACATGCAGGAGCGAGAGAAAACACCGAGAGCAATAAACAGATCATGCACTTGGGACACTTCATCCACTTCAAGGCAAGAAGTTTTTACCTTCTGCCTTTTCAAAACCATCTGAAAACAAACAATGTGAGACTACAATAGCTTGTCTTTACTACTTACTTTTTGCAGGGCACTCACATGGTGTCTAATGTGCTTCAGATGAGTATTTTCTTTTTAAAACATTGGAATCAGCAAGATGGGAATCTTTTTGATGGAAGGATAGAATAAAGAGAAAGGGTCTTACTGGAAATAATTTCACCATTTACTAGCAAAATACTTTACTGTACAACAGCAATAGTTCATGGCAGGGGCTAAAATTACAGCATTACACTGAAATATGTCATTAGGGTTGGCTTGTTGCTGTCATTTTTTCCTTTAAAAACTGATTCTCTACAGAACAATTTATAAGAGATTTCAGACACCCAAAATATTACTCTAACTCTACAGAATCATATTTTAGATGTCTTGTTTCGCTGATAGTTTCAACAAGGAATGCACAGAATGATCAAACCACATATAAGTAGCAGCAATTATTGGTATATTTGAGATGAGCACCGCACGAAGGATAAGTCTAAAGAAAAAATAAGACCCAGATACTAAGGGAGGAAAAAAAAAAAAGGAAAATATTGAGCAAAAAGGCCTGAAAAGCAGGAAAGGACTAGCTGTCTGCAGGAAGCTTGTATTCTTGTGTAAGTTCAAGTGACCCAGTGTTGGCTGGAATGTTATCTCTATCTGATCTACAGAATTTTTCTCTTAACTGTAGCAACTGAAGAAGAGTGAATTAAAGTCTTAAAGAGAAAAAAAATCAATAAAGGAAAAAATAAAAAGGAAAACATGACAGAAGAGCTTTTCAATGGCTATATAAAATTCCACTCAAATGATCATTGGGAGAAACCCCAAATATCCGTGCTTGCAACAGAAATACCTTGTATAAAACCCCAACAACAAAAATGAGCATATTTTCCTTTTGTTTTGAACTCTATTTTTCAGCGAGTTTTTCTATTGCACCACGAGGGCTGACACATTAGGTAACAGTAGACTTTTCTCTGATGCTTCGAGCCCCCAAAGTAAACTTGTGCCTGTTCTTCCTTTACGATCTTGAGTTTTAACCCAATTTATCTGCTGGAAGAGACAATATTTAGCTAGAAACTCCAGCGGAAAAGTCCAAAGGGTAATATCTGGCTCCTTGCAGCCTTGTCAAGCCATAAAGGTCAGTGGAAAGGTTTACTCCAACCACCCTTCCCTGCATTCAGTTTTATCTTTAATAGAGAAGTCCTGCTCTCTGTGCATCTGAGAGTCACCCTTTAATAAACCTTTGTAGGTTCCTTTGGTTTGAGCTGCACTGAACCCTGCTGTTCAGGCTCTTGCTATAAATCTGTAGCCCCTAAATAGAGCACCTCTCTTCTGAGAGACAGGCTTTGTACACCTGCTGTCTGCAGCTAGCTGGAGTATTTCCCTTTTCCCTCCAGACTTGTCTTAACCATTTCCCCACCAGCTGCACGAAATGTGATGTATCTTTTCTTACTAGTTTTTTTCCTCAATCAGTAGGAATTTGCCATTTGTATTCTGCTGGATGATCAAGGTCCTTTTGCAAACTTGAGGCATATGAAGAAAATGTAGAAGGTCTTAGGTTCACCACAGCAGTTACTACCACAGTAATCAAAATAAACAGACCACTATGTCCATCTGTTCCCAGATTCCATCCCTGTTTGTAAGTTCAGGAGGGGAAAATCTTGCTAAAACTGATAATTTTTCAAGCCCTCAGGAGAAAAATCAAAGATTTTGCACTAGAGTATACAGCTCTAAAAATAACCTTCCACTTCCGTCTGCCAAAACACCAAGGAAAACCAAGTCCAAGTCCAAGAGAACAACTAACTTTACAAAAGGTAAACACATCCATGAGCATCTGAGATTCACTGCCAAAACAAGAGCATCCTTTCTTAAATTCTAGGGACCTGGCTTTTAACTGTTTTTCAGGGTTGAAAATATAAGCTACTCAAAAACATAAGACCAGGAACTACCTCTGTTTGTCATTGAGAAGAAACGAAAAAGGAAGAAAGTGTCTGAGAAGCT